>OY748291.1:908052-1117027 GCA_963556515.1 Nudaria mundana | reverse complement strand
AAAAACCTCGATCCCCGTTACCTCCTATCATTTTGAAATTTGTACGAAACAGGAAACAGCCATATATTAGGCTGACTTATGCAATATACTCGTACGTTAGGCAGTTTGTGTCAATGTTGACTGCATTTTACACCATGATGACTGTTTTTTACAATTTTTTTTGTTGTATGGCTGTATTGGACGGCTCATATCTCCGCCGTAAGAAGAGATATCGAAATGGCTGTCTTCGCCAAAAATCCGGCTTCTCGAATTTAGTACGGCTGTGTTAATAATTCGATTCTAGTAAAAGTGCCACTTGGCTGCTTTCTGCAAAACTAGGTCCAAATGCATATTCTTCTCATTTTCATAACTGCTTTTCTGCATCCTCAGATACACTACGTACCTATCTGAATTCACCTGATACGAAGTAACGAATAACATTACCGAATTTTAACCGGTGTGCTAGTATTTTATAAAAATAATCAGTGGATATTATGGTCTGGTGGCCAAGATAACATTATTTTCTCGAAAAAGTAATGCACCTATGTGAAGATTAGATTTAGATTTAGGTAATAAGAGACTTAAGTACGAGTTATAGTTATTCTATGTACCTAATGGCATTTGTTAAACGAAATACCAATACTTAAAAATAAGAAACGAACCACTAAAGTCATTTCATTAAAGCTCTCAATACATACCTTTTCAGTTATTACATATTCAATCCTGACGGAATCCGGCGGTAGTCGTAATACAGTGTTACCATCTCCACACATTTGCACGACTGCGTCCAGTTTTGCATATGAGCTGGTAAATTAATTATTAATTCTATTAGTGGCGCAATCACAGCTAACGAGCTTGACCTGCATTACTCTTTCTGGAATCGTTACAGGCTGTTCTTGGAATTTTATTCTGTTTTTGTGGCTAAATTTCCCGCAAATAAATAAATTACCTATGCAACTTCATTGTTTTATTATTGTTTGGTTGTACGCTGGATTTGTTTATTATAATACTTATCATGAGTACGTGTTGATGATTCATATCTCAAATGTTTTATTTTTTGAGTAATGTTCCTTTGACTGTCCATAGTTAACCGGCGTCGCACATTGAAGGTTAGGTATGAAAATAGCACACTTTTATCTCTGTAAAAGTAATGTGTTGCCGTGAGGAATGGAACTGAGAAAACAATTAGGTACACCGGCCGAAAAATCTAACGCACTGTAGGTACTCGTACCTACCTATACTCTAGTGTAACTCAATATTTAGAAGCTAAATAAAGTACCTAATACTTGACCTTTTTACCTGACCCTTTAGAGCGGCTAAAGGGGACTTCATATAAGATCCTCTTCAAACAAACCGTTTTTTATAATTTACGCAGAGTAGGTACAAATGTCAGGAAACGCTTACAGGCGAGATGTAATTTGGGCTCTGTAAATAATGGTGATTTTTGTTAATCTGGCGTCACTTCCGCCATTATAGAACCCTTATCCCGCCGGAAGTGAAGCTGAGAAGTAGGTGTAAAAATATAATCCGTATGATTATAATTATGGTAGGTGGATGATGGCCATACTGAACATAGACGTTGCACTTTTTATCCAAACGACCCAATATTCTTCTCGAATTGCTTTCTACTAAAAATCGTAACGCACAAAATACATTTCAACATTGTTAGAGTTCTGCTTTATATAAATTATAAATAGTACCATACCTAACGTCAAACCATAACCTACGTTAAACATTATTCATTTAGTAGTGACCCTTTTTATTTAAGTTTTTAGTTACCCCTTGTGGCAGGAGTCCCACACGAAGCCGTCCCGCTGACCCCGTAGCGGGGAGGCGAAGGGGCTAACTAAATGCATTCCCTAGTCCCTACCACGTAGAACAAAAACCCATTGTGGCAAAATCTACGCAAACTCTCGACCAAAAACACCGTGATTGGTTGCGGATGACGCAACAGTTGTGGCTGATTGGTATCGCGGAATATTAATGTGTATTTTGCCTATCTCCAAGGTTTTACAGAGGTTCCGATCAATACTCGTATAATTTGGGATTCTTGAAACAGTTTAACGTACCTACGTATTGCGATATCATGCATTATGTTTTAGAACTACTGTGGAGTATTTCTTGTTCCCAAATTCAAACTGTATTTCGCCTTGTTGTGGTGGGTGGGGCTCTTTATGTGCCCCATATTGTCAGTAAGTGCCGCTTTCTATCCCATGTAACGGCAATGGACACAAATATAGGATATACACATATGCGTATATCTAAAACTACTCTTTAGACTAAAGATGAGTCCCATATCATTCTATACAACCCTTTTATATAGGTTTTATACAAATAACTTTTTAAAGATACCAACTATTCCTTTGACAAAAGACCCTTAAAAGGTAACCAGTACTGAGTTGTGTAAATCCGGGTTTATTTTCAATAGGTCCAGCCGCCCTGTCCGGTCCCTGTCCGGCTTAGGAGCCGCGCTTTTGTTAACTTCGCAGCGTATCAGTTAGAGGAGCCTAGCTGATTTAAAATTTTCTTGCCAGTATTGTAAAAAATTACAAACAGCTAACTGTTAAAAGTAGATAATTTTGTGTTAATAATTCAGACAGACCGACATACACTGTTTATTTGTATATTGCGACAAAATAAATTGAAAGTAGGTATATTAATAAGAAATCGAAGTGGGCAGGCGAGACGTTAGAAAATTGAGATTGAACTTGCTAAACAAATTATTTGTGCTCTGAGTTATTGTGATTGAGTGAAATGAAGCGTGTAAGAATACAAATAATATCTTACAGAAATTTTTCAATGTTCGTGAAGTAAATTTGAATAATTTTAGTAGATACTTACTACCTAAGTAAGTAGGATACAATGTAAGTAGATAGGTATAATTCAATGTCACAGTAGATAGGTGATTGCAATAGATGAGGTATAGGTAAGTTTTTTGATACAGGTACGACAATGTAAAAATCGTCTAAAGGGGCCATTTTAACGTCTGACGCAATCATAAAATACTCTATTCACAATGAGAATAAATACTTAGATAAGTTACTTAGTATAGAACTTATAGTTCTGTAGTTAGGTATAGCACAGAATAGGAACTAGTGACACGTAATAGACAAGAGACATTTCCCTTAATCAACACGTTTTATTATTTCCTGAAGAGAGCTGTTACAATTTGCATCGTCAATTATAACAACAAGACAGGTCCATTTCCGACCGATCCTGTCGGCAGAGAAGCGACGGAAATGGTACTAATTCGACAGCTGGACGAAGCGACGGATTAATCTTACTTTTAGTAGCATTTACTGCTTTGTGATTGAATATCATCCGGCCGGCTTTAACGTAGACAGACTTCATACAGAAGAACCTGTTAAGCATAATTTAAATTGGAGACTCTGCTGTTATACATTATGCTCTACTTCATGATATGGTCTTATCTATAGATAATTCACTATATATTATAAAACAAATAGTCCGAGACGCCCAGGACTTTAATTGGCCGTGCCATAGCGGCTGGCACGTAAGATTTTGTTGCCTTTCATCAACATTTCATCGCAAACCAAGGGGGTTAAATTTTTTTTCCAATTTTACAATATTGCTACTATTTTTTATTAAATTCATTAGGCCATTTTGTGTGCCCGGTGACGGCAATAGGCTTGCCTCCTATTACGTGGGACTAAAATTACTGGCAAATCGTGGGTATGTAATGCACCCCTGCCTACCCATGCGGGGATATAGGCATGATGTGTGTGTGTGTGTGACTTTGTTTTATAATATACAATTATAAAGCAAAGTCGCAATCTTTAAAAGTACGCAAGTTGTCAAGCGGGCAAAGCCGCGGGCGTCCGCTAGTCTATTATAAAGAGGAAATTTTACGCTTGATTGATGGTTTGTTTGCATTAAATAGGTGCCTAAAGGTGCCTATAGATGCCTTTCAAAATCTTTGTAATCGAAAAGTGTCTGGCTCCGAGCCGAAACTAATATAAAGCTTCGTTACTTACGAGTATCATAAGCAATTATATCACGGTACGATTAATATGAGCGAAGTATCAATAGGAAATGATGTAAAAACCCTATTACCAAGCGGCAAAGCGTGCAAACAAGCGACAAAGCTTGTAACGAATGACCTAAAAAATTTTGTTTTACCTATTTCCAAAATTGTTTCACTATTACAATACTACATTATGTTGAGTATATACCACACTGGTGCAGTGAGGACGAATCGCTAGTAGGTACCTACCTATCCCATAACTCAATATTCCACCGTGCAAGTATTTTTTGGTGTTTTTAATAATAAATCAGCGTCGGCCATATATCACGCAGTTTTGTACCGCATTGTGTGTAAGCAGCGCCTTTGGGATTGTTCGCGTATTATTAAATTGCATATACATAAGTTAGACTACGCTTTAACCGTTTGCATACAATGTAATTTCACGCCGGGGAACTTAACATGTTAGAATTTACCTCTAATAAAAGCGGTGTACAAAAGAACAGCTTTCATAGTTGGCTGGAATTTGCATTATAATTCTCACTGGAACACCATGTACCGTGATAAAATGTTCATATCTGTACTAATATTATAAAGCAGAACAGTTTGTTTGTTTGATCACGCTAATCTCAGGAAGTACTGGTTCGAATTGAAAAATTATCAAATTATCGAATAGGAGCGGTGAAATATGTTTCAAAAACGGGGAAAAATTTATTTCGTTTGAGAACTTTCGTTGCGTGCCGGTCAAACGGTTAATGTTATGTTAAAATAATGTACTAAATAATATTTCCTCTTTAAAAGTTCAAAAAAGTCCGTGATGACTTATATCTATCTTTTAAGGTTAACATAAAACAGCGAAGCAAATTCATTCTAAAATAATTATTTGCGAAGCTAGATGTTATATGACGGGTGACGGAACGGGCGGTAACCAAACTAAGGTCCAAGTCCGTATAATGATGTTCTAAATTACCACGCGGGTGACCCCTGGTATTACATAAAATTACGCATGTGTCCCCGAAGGCGTAAGCAGAGACTAATATACGCCCACTTTTTGTGATTGTTGGGAACTTCGAAAAAGATATATAAAACGTAAGATAATTGAGAAATTATCTACATGTTGGTATTTAACCGCTTACTTGTTGTTGAGTAACAAACATTTAAACATCTAAATACGTGCACAAACTTTAGAAAATAAATATAATCAGAAAGAAGGATTCTGTAGGTAATTGAAGGAGACAGACAGCTTCATTTTTATCCGCCAGAATGTACTGTACATTCAATTGATTGCCTCATTTTATATTAACTGTGCTTTATATTATTATAGCATACCTATTTAAATACCATAATATCATTTTCAATCGACTTCCAAAAAAGAAGGAGTTTTTGTTACCTCATATCTTCGGACTGGTTGAACGATTTTGAATGTATTTTTATTGGTGCTCCCATTTCAATTTGGTCCCATACCGATAATTATTTGGTCCCATTCCGATAATTATTTGGTCCCATTTTGGGAGTTTGAAGTCGGTTGCTGTGTAAGTTTTTGACGTGTATTTTAATACCGTACGCGAAGCTTAGATAAATTTCGTTTAGGGAAATCCACTCAACCTTCACGAGCACATAGTGTCAACTCCTCGGAGACCAACAGCCCCAGAAGTAGTAAATTTACTAACCAACACCGAGATAGGACTTCGGGTACAAATACTCACCGATTAAACAATACAAATGTCATAGTAAGATGTCGATGCGCCCTCTAGGGAGGTTCTCTCATGTCTTGTAAATTAGAAACAGTACGAACCATTTATTTCTAAGCTTTTGATGATTTAATTTTCACACACACACATACACACATACTGGCAAATTGTGGGTGTGTAATGCATTACACACCCACAATTTGCCAGTATTTTTAGTCCCACGTAATAGGGGGCAAACCTATTGCCGTCACCGGGCACACATATAATAGGTTATGTCCAATATGGTCGAAAGAATTTAATAAAAAGTAGCAAAAAAAAATTGAAACCCGTTGCCTTGCGATGGAATGTTGATTAAAGGCAACAAAACCTTACGTGCCAGCTGCTATGGCACAGCCAATTAAAGTCCTGGGCGTCTCGGGCTATATGTAATTTAATTATTAGTAACATAAATACAATATCATCACAACTTACAATCACGCCTGAATACGCCCGGGCATACTTAGGTATATTTCACGCCCACGTTCCCCAGTAACTCTTTTGATCCCACGTAATAGGGGGTGAGCCTATTGCACTTATCGGGCACTTTTTGCGTTTATGTTTGCTAGAGCAGAGTATCGTCCGTTGGTGAGGTTCCTTATTTGGAAGTCGGTTGAAAAGAAACATCAATATTTATTTAGGAGTATCATAACCTCCGCCGGGTGCCACTGGAAATTCTGCCGAGTGCTCATCTGAGGCGCCCGGTCATAGACGTAGTAGAAAACTCCGCATTGGGCCACGGACTTAAAAAAAAAGGATAACAACCTTCAATTTATTATTGTATACATCTTATTAAACATACCGTAACACACGGTATCTCTCACATTTCAGGTTTTATACTGTCTTCACAAAACAGTATACTATAGCACAAGAAACAGCTCACTGTACGTGGTCGGGCAGAGCGCCAACACAATATACAATAACATTTAAAAAGTCACAATATATATACGTCTCTGGAAATAAGTCTATTACTAAAACATACATTTAATGACGCCTATATCTGGAGAAGGCAGACAGAGGTGCATACAACACCTACCAAGCTAAGCTCCATGTAATAAGGAGCAAATATATTAATACCGTAATCCGAATGCAAATTCAAACAACCAGGACTAATGTTACATACCTACCTACCAGCAGTTTTTGCAGTCCAGATCTGTTCATCATCCACTGAGCCTTTTCCCAACTCAGTTGGGGTCGGCTTTCCTGTCTAACTGCGATCCGGTTGAACTTCGATATTTTCCACGAAGCGACTGCCATCTGACCTCCACAACCCATGAGCGATATCGAAGTTCTGTAGTTAGACCGCGAGGATTTTTGATTTAGGGCTTCAAGTACCTGTTATTAGTACTAATAGTTAATCATTAAGTATAAATATTGTGTCATATCAGCTTTTACACAAGTGTATCGTTTCCACTTTATAATACGGTTGGCTTCTACCAATTTTACTTCAAAAAGCTGAACTCACAGTGGATATTAGTGATGTCCTTCAGTATATGAAACTGGTTAAGTAAAATAGATATTAGGAAGTTAAAAAACACCAGCCAAGTGCGAGTCGGACTCGCGCACAAAGGGTTTCGTACCGAAAACACGTTTGTTGTATGGGAGTCCTCTTTTCTACTTTTTAGTATTTGTTGTCATACAGGCTACAGTAATACATCATCTGTGAAAATTTCAACTTTCGAACTATCACGGTTCGTGAGATACATAGCAAGACAGACAGACGGACGGACAGCGAAGTCTCAGTAATAGAGATCCCGTTTTACCCTTTGGGCACAGAACCCTAAAAATAAGCATTTTAAACACCCCTATCTAACCCTATGAAAAGTGCTTTTGTGTAACTTATATTCAACAACAACGTAAGTTTTTTTTCCTTTTAACAGAATCAATATTTGGATGCAAAAGGTAGCGAGTAAACAGCCGAGTTGGCGAGTTGCCAGTGACTTTGTGTAATTCTGGTGAATTTGAACACAATAATAATTGTATTTATAACAAACAATAAGTTGATACTATTTTAGTTGTCTCAAATAACTACAGTAAGGCGAGTGTCAGATAACTTATCTGACACCCGCTTTACTGTAGCTATTTACTTGTTTCTAGGGATTTACTTGTTTTGTAAATGACTTTCATCAGGTAATCCATGTCGTTAAACGGAATCTCTCCATAGAAATCAAGTTTCTCATCATTATATCATCTTTAGAGAAAGTTAAGATAAAACCAACTCACTACAAAAACATATACCTATGTAATAAGTAAGTACTTAGTTACTGAATTTAAAGTATAATACATATAACAGAACAGTTATTTCATGACAAAATGGTCTGTTCAAAACTCTAATACGCAATACAAAGGCAAAAATTGAATCACAATAGAAGCAAATATTAAAGTTGCATTCCCATTTGCCCGAAGCCACCTGCTACGGGATATTGCAAATACGTGATAATACAAGTGGTGCTTGTTAGCTACGAGGCTACGAACTTGCTACGCGGTGCTACGGGATATGATACATACGTAGCATTATCGCACTGATCTTATTAGAGAAAAGATCGCTGCGATAGTGCTTCGTAATCATTTCAGCAGAGGTTCAAATTATTTGATAGGTTTTTAGTTGTGTTTTATGTATACCGTCACATGGACGAATATTGGTGGTTCAAGATTAAAGCTACGAGTATCTCAAAAAAAACATATTAGAGACTTAAGAGCGTATTATATACCTTTACTCGTCCTACCCTAAATATTTTATCTAATTAGATCCTTTTCCAAACAATAGTTTTGTCATAGAGCACTCCACACGTCCCGCTTGCCGACAAGTTGACGTGCGCCCAATTTCGCTTCAGCTTTCCGCACCGCATGTTATTTGGCACTGGGTTGTGTCACTAAAAGCTTTAAGGCTGCGTTCAAACCTCTTTTAAATAATAGCCAAACAGTTTAACTTATTTACTGAAAAATCAAATTGTCCGTATATTTGAAGTGCCTACGCAATAATCTTAATTATTAATTTAATAAAGTACACTAATACTGTCATAAGGTGTAGATACTTTGTTGCAGTTGATTTATCTCCTTAATCGATTAACTATCGAATATAACGTATCGATATAACTCCAAGTAGAAGAGAGAAGTCGTTAAACAGTGTCGCGTGTGGTGATCCGTCACTTGCACTCCGGGAACCAATTACTCGCTACTTCAAACAAATGAACATTATCTCGGATTCTACACTTACGAGCTATTTTAATTTGCGAAAACCTCAGTTTCAGTTTTAGTTAGAGAAATTGGTTTTTTCTGCAACAATGTATATATCACGTCCTATACGGCTTGTGTCGCATCGCCAAAATCTAGGAACTCTCCAACGCAAACGCATCGCTAGAACCTGCCAGTTGATCGCATCGTTCATTCTTGTTCAAACGGAAGAGAAACTTCTCCGCGCGAATTCGCATCGCAGCAATTCACATCTCAGTGTTTTGTATTTTTATAAATGTATGGATAGCTGCGTTTCCACTGGCGGGTCCAAATATGTGTTTTTTTTGTTGGCGGTACGAGCCCGTATGAACCAATGTGAGAGCTTGGGAGGTCTACTTACCTTTCTTCTCCCTTCTCCATTTAAACCGCAACGAGTTTTCTTATATGTCTGTACGCTTTAAAATCCGGGTAATACTTAAAGAAGCTCCCCCACAACAGCGCAATTGATCCGGCAGTTTTGATTAATGTGACGAGTAAAGAACCACAGTGTGGAAGTGTAAGGTAAAGTGTTGTAAAATATCATTGCCGCTCGTACCGGGTACGCCAATATACCCTATCTACTATATCAGAGACACCGTCGTAATTGCTACCTAAACGTATTGTTCTGTAATGTTTATTATTTTTGATGTTAGGATGTCAAAGGATAGAAATAAAGTATTCATTTAAGCCACTATATTTTTATTGTAAGAACCTTCTAAGATAATATAGGGGAACTGAGGGTTCCCCTCTGCAAGGATTTAATGTTCTTTTAGCCTAGGATACAATTTAGGTCTATTCTAGGTGCTATGTTATTCAGTAATACAGGGTATATGGTTGGTGCGCTTGGTCAGTAACGATAGTGTATCTTTATGAAGATACCGTGGTAATTAAGGGTAATAGGTTAAGGGATTTTATAAGATACTTTCCCGGTGAAATACGCCACTCCTGCAAGCCGGCAGACACCGTCTCTGTTCCGGTCTCTGCCCACTCCAGGCAGAAGGAAGCTGGGTTCTCACCCAGGTAGTATGGTAGTACCGTAAGCCTCCTGTAACAGGAGTTAAAGACTTATTCCATGCATTATGGCCACTGTTATTATCTAAGCACCTACCACGTCGTACATATTATGTGTACATACCTTTCGGAGGCGAATATCCAAGCTTCACCCGATTAAATCCAGCTAACACATGCAAAGCATGCATGCGTATCGTGTAAGTCGGTCTCTAGCCAATCCTGGCCAGATCAGGCAAAGATTCCTGTTTAAATTTAGTGAGACAACTCCAGACACGTGTGCGTTCAAACTCAAACCTGTAAGGAACGAGAACCCACTGTCAAAATATACAGTACATACGCTAACTCACGCTAGCACAACAACATTTTATCTAAAACTTACCAAACTTCGAAATAAATTACAATAAATTAATTTGTAATATAAATATGTGATGCGAGCGTAGCTCGCTTGTATAAAATGGCTGTCACACAAGTCACGTGGTCCAGCGTCCAATCAGGAGAAAGCCAGTGTTGCCGCTTTATTATGCAAATTTCAACCAACTAAAATGGAACACTGCCACTACAAAAATTACAACATTACAGTTCTTGGAAGCAATTACTTCCGTAGTTAAATAAATGAACTCACGTCACGTCTCGCCGGAGACTGTGGAGACTTAGAAATATCCAGTTTTATTAAAAAACTTTCTCAATTTCATGTTTTTTATTATCATTTTTATAGCTCTTTGTCTAACGTATATTGATTACTTTACGTGAACTTAGAGTAGTTTAGTAGGGAGTCTTCTTAACTGTGAAATTAAATTGTGTGTTTCCTCTCCCCTCAAACTCCAATTGATAGATGTTTTTATACGTTTATATTCTTGATCACTATTGAATAAATTAATTCTGTAAAAACTTCCTGAAGCTTCAACTTAAATACCATGGAATAACCAGAACACAGTTATAAGAGGGGCTCGTTGCTAAGCGGTAGCTTACGAGATTAGCACGCAGCGAGGCGCTTATCTCTGGTCGAAAGCCACCCTTAGAATGGGTGATAATTTCTTAAGACAATCAGTGCCCTCAGTGCCTCGGAGAATACGTTAAGCCATTGGTCCCGAATGCCATACGAACACCTAGACTGGACTGGTCTTAACTACAGAACTTCGATATCGCCCATGGGTTGTGGAGGTCAGATGAAGACAGGTGAAGACGAGTAGAAGGAGACTTGGGCCCTATAGTACCCTGATACAAATATTAGGTAGGTACCTACTCCAAAAAGTGGAGTGTGGGTTCTGCTGAGATGAATTTAAACGTTAAGATAAATATTTCAAATAATCAGGTTGCTAAAAGTTTTCGAGTTGTTCACCAATAAATTGTAAAGTTAAAGCACCAAACTAAGAACTTGTCAAGAACTAAGAACTTGTCAACTTGTTGCGCTTGGCGGTTTTACCAGTACTTACTTACTTACCGTCAACGGTACTCGCTCACTGTACCAACCAAAGCTGGGCATTAACTCGTTAATCCGTTAATCGTTAATTAACGAAGTTAACATTTCGAGTAACGGATTTACCTTTAAGTTAACTTAAAAATATGTTAACGAACTCGTTAACTTCCGTTACATTTCTCCAAGAACGTTAATCGTTAATCCAACTACCGTGGTCGCATTATGTCCAGTCACACTGCGACCATACGTCGCTATATTCGCGTGTCCCGAAGACTACGTAACTAGGAGTACAAACCACCAAACCCTAAAAACCAAGTTCCACTAATTAGCGTTTCGTCCAGAACGCAACTGAATTATCCCAATGAATGAAAAATCATTGTTTGTCAACATGCCTATATTATACATACTCTAATAAGTATACTCTGTTACTAAGACTCCGCTATCCGTCCGTCCGTCTGTCACCAGGGCTGTATGTCAAGAACCGTGATAGCTAAAAAGTTAAAATTTGACAGATGATGTATTTTTGTTGCAGCTATAACAACAAATACTAAAAACCAGTCAAGTGCGTGTCGGGCCACGCATAGAATAGGGTTCCATAGTCATAGCCACCCATAATAGCCATAGCTTCTAGAGAGGGGGTGGGGCCACGCATAGAATAGGGTTCCCTAGTCACCCATAATAGTGACCTTGGCCGCCTGTGTGGCCTCTGCGCTGGGGTTTGCTCGGGTTTTATCCCGCGTCGGTGAGCCAAACTGGTTGCGTGTAGCGGGGCCTAGGTAAATCAGCACACAACCCTTCTAGCCTGCTTCTGTAAGGACGGCGGGAGGCTATCACACCGTCAGGCCTCAGGCCCCGATCATGGAGGTCGATGGTCTTGGGCGTATATAAGTCTGCGGCGCCCTCGCCGCACACTTCGGATCTCAGCGGGGAGGGTACTCTCCCTTACCCTCTCGGCCGCCTCATTCTCGAACACGACTTGCTCGCAGAGACCGTGGCTTGAAGAATGGTTTACAGCGAGAGGTTGGAGATTCACGCCCAGACCCACTATGAGGACCCGGTGCTGATTCGCCCACGTTGATCACTCCACCAACGTGTGGAGTGCAGTGTCTTCGTCAGAGGCTTCGTGTTGATACTGGGGTGTGACCTCACGATGGATACGAAACAGATGCTTACTGAAGCATCCATGCCCGGTAATGATTTGCGTCGCATGATAAGTGAGGTCACCGTACTGCCTCTGCAGCCACTCGTCCATCATCGGCCTCACCGCCACGATGGTGGGGGTTCCCCACCTTGTTCGCTCAAATACACATAGCCATGCAAAGTTTCATGTTTACCGTTTGGGAGGAAAGCCGAGGACGGACGGACAAACAGATAGACGGACGGACATGACGAAACTGTAAGGGTTCCGAGACTTGAACTACGGAACCCTAAAAACGTTAAAATCAATATTTCAAGGGACTCTAATAGAATAAACTAGTTTTTTTGCCTATTTTTGGTACGGTTTTGTTGTTTCTAACCTGTTAACATCCAGAACCAACAGTAAGAAGATGCAATTTATATTACGTGTTAACGGATTAACGATTAACGTTAACTTGCGTTAATTTTTTTCACAAGTAACGCATTAACGTTAAACGATTTTAAATTTTTGAGGAACGGATTAATGATTAACGAAGTTAACTATTTGATTAACGGTGCCCAGTTATGGTACCAACATGGTACCAACTGTTTTTTTTTTTTTTTTTTATATTTAGGTCGACAAATTGACTCCACTCGCCTGATGGTAAGCTGAGGCGACGTCTGGCAATTGAGGGCGACTCTCACAGTACACAGGAATACTATAGAGAGTGGCCCTCAACTTGACGACCCTGTAATGTGCCTCTTCACGCTTCGCTTAAAGAGCCCAGGGTTATATGTTGGAGGAAACACGTGCGCAGGCAGGGCGTTCCAAGCCACCATCGTTCGGCAGAGAAACGATCGTTTAAAACGCTCGGTTCTCGCGAAGACGGTTTCCACGGTATGAGGGTGACATCTCTGCCCGGCACGCGTTGTTCGGGATCGGAAGGGAGAGGGTGGGATCAGGTTGAAGAGCTCTTCAGAACACTCACCGCGCTAGAACTGCGGTAGAACGCGGCCAAGGAAGCAATTGTTCGGCGCTGGGCTAGCGGCTCAAGGCTTCCCGTTACCTCCGGACAGTCTATAATGCGAACAGCGCGTCGCTGCATAGCGTCGAGTGCGTCCAGCAAATACTTCGCGGAGCCGTCCCAGAGGTGAGAGCAGTATTCAACGCAGGGTCTAATCTGCGTTTTGTACAGCAGACACCTCTGGTGCGGTGTAAAGAATCGCTTTACCTTGTTCAGTATTCCTAGTTTCCGCGAAGCTAGCCCAATACATCTCTCAATGTATTTTGTGTTATTGAGCTCTCGACGAACGTCTATGCCAAGGATACCTACTAGGTAATTTTGCTACAAAGCTTCCTTATTTTTTTCGCTGGTTCGCAAAAACTATGAGAAAGTACTTGTAACCTTGTAACGAGTTATTTATAACGAACCATATTGTTTACCTTTCATGTATTTTCGAAAGAGACACCCATAGGACAGGCTTGCCTAGTGTGGGGCCACCGACACTGTATTCCGATTCTTATTTTTGGTAGGTAATAAATGATGAATTTTATTTTATTGTATTGTTATAATTTTCGCACGGAATACATATTATTATTAGATACGAGTACATATATTATATAATTTATATACTAAAAGAGATACCTAGGTACTTGTCTTTATTTACAAATACAAATTCAATGCAAACAACATAGTTTAAAAATAAGTGTAGATACCTACCGAACCTACTTACTAAAGGTTGTTTAAAAGTCCTCCACGTCATTGCTGATTGGAAAGATTTTCAGAATGCTGGCTACGTTGCTACGTTGAGTCGCGATACTTCCCTACTTATCTCTGAGCAAGGACATACTGCATAGAATAACAGTCTTTATTGTACACCAATACAACTTCAAAACTGACAAATCTTTGTGAACATTTCGTGTACACAAACAGTGATTTTTATAATACTAATTTGTGGGAAACTACGTGACTACTCGCAGAGCGGATAAGTATCGCCATACAGTGCAGGAACGCTGCTGCCATGATGAGTACCCAACCGCGGGGCTCAAACTTTTTAATTTTTTTTAAATTTAGTACTAATTTATTAATTCGTTTTTAATGTACCTAGCTTTTCATTTAGTTTTTAGATTTTTATAAATGTAAATATAAATTTTATCTTTATACCTAGTCAAAACTACAATTATTAAATCCATTAAAGATATATACTAATTGGTCCAAATTCTTGGATATCACTCAAATCCTCGTAGTTCTGGAATTTACAAAGGCGTTGATGGTTTTAGAATAATCCTCTTTTATAAGCCGTCCGCCCCAAGATCCGTAAATATAAACTATATAGGTACGAGTATATAACAAAGCATTACGCAGCCGTTGTTGGCGGAATGACGTCATTTATACGAAGCAAATTGCTCCGTAGCATCATTAAAGTAATTGCACATAATTTTCATAAAGCTATGTATACGCACTTTGCACCGCGTTTTCTGATTGGTTCAAATTGAAAAATAATGGAGAAAGGCCATCTTTGGACATTTATAATCCTTCACTTTTTGACTGCCTCGGTGGTGCAGTGGTGTATGCGGTATGCGACTGCCATCCCTGAGGTCCCAGGTTCGATTTCAGGTCGAATCAAATATTTGTGTGATCCACTAATATTTGTTTCGGAGTTTGGGCGTCTTCTATGTATAATATGTATGTAAATATATAAGTATGTTTATCATAAGTATGTTTATTAGTCGTCTAGATCCCATAGCACAAGCTTATAGCTTAGGTAGGGCTAGATGACGTTGTGTGAGAAAATGTTTATTTATTTGTTTATTCACAAAAATCTGAAACCTTTCATTGAAAGAAAAATTATTTATTTATTTTTTTCATCAAAATACTACATGTATTACGAGTTACCCAAAGCAGTAGTGTGGTGACAACATGATAAATTAACAACTAACCCTTTTGTAACTTATTAATTATAATGAAACTCTTGTGAACTCAGTGAAAAATATAAGATATCTATCTGCTCAGCCACCGGGTTGAGAGTGCGAAACGCCCGCGTCTACGGCGGTGGCGCCTCCCCTAGCAGGTTGGTACGTGCCCTCGGCACAGCCAGCAAGTAAGGGCGGAAATGTAATCGCGCCTACATTCTCAGGAAAACCACCAACATTTTGCCAGTAAGTTCGTTGCTCCTACGTAACACGAGGCATGCCTAGTGCTGTTACCTTTGACAATAACAATTCTGAGATCTAAACCTTAATTCTAACTGTCAAGACCGACTCTTTGTCATACTTAATTTAAAGCTAGAAACAAATAAGTCATTTTTAACATGACTCCCTTTAGACTGACATCAAATAGCTTACCCTGTAAGCTTGAGCTTCAAATGCCTGCTAACTTTGGTCCCCCCTGTTTCCCCTCCAACAAAATATCGTGTTTCTAATTAAAGTGCTAGCCGGTAAAACACATCCTACCTGTACCTACAGTTGTGCACAAAGCCATTACCCACATGCCAGTTAGCTAGATGGCCACGTCTTGGCGGTATCTCGTACAGTGGAAAGTTTTCACAACAACAGAGCACAAAACTTGTGCCTGAGAATGTTCATAGGGAAAAGAACATTACGAGTAGTCGCAGACACTTGTAACTAGCTGAAACCCCCATTAAATATAACGAACGAAATAGAAAACTCATGAGCCATCACAAATAATAAATGCATATTTTAGTTTTAAGACTTAAATTTTTTTTTGCAAAAAATACCGACCTTAGATTACTGGGAAGGGGACCTAATAACTGCAGGAATGCAACTAAACTGAAATGGGACCACACGGGAAATACTAGCTATCAATTAAAAAAGAAAGTTATGAGGAACCTAACAAACATAAAAAAAAATACACGTCAAAAATTGACACAACAACCGACTTCAAAATACCGAAATGGGACCAAATAATTGTCGGAATGGGACCAAATTGAAATGGAAGTAGCTTTCATTTAAAAAAAAGTGCACCCAGTCCAAATATTAGGTAACAGACATAAAAAAACATACAATCAAATTGAGAATCTCCTCCTTTTTGGAAGTCGGTTAATAAAATACGGTCGAATTGAGAACCGCCACCTATTTTGAAGTCGGGGGTAATAATAAAGCACACCTTTTTTAGCTGTCAAGTCATGGCTGCCATCAATCTCAGCGCTCTATTAGGACGTGAAGGTGACCGAACACGATGACATCGCTGAACTTTGCAGTGACGTCACTTTACATCATAAATCTGAACCTGACGTTTCTTCATGAACGACATGACAAGGTCACGGAGGCTTCTTGAAATTCATCGCCCTAAGAGACCCTAAAATGTAATCGTAAATTTCGATGCCTTTGAATGGAGTCTTTGTAGTTAAGTTAGAAAGAGCAGTCCCCCTGTGAGGGAACTTTCGCTGGTTCGACTCAGCCCTACGATTTTCGTTCTTTGCGAATAATAGTGTGAAATACCCATCTGGTTATTTTTACACTAGATTTACAAGCTTTTTCCCTCCATATTGATGTTACCGCGCGAGAAATTCTTCTGGGGCCATTGATTTATTTTATACTAGCTGTCCTGGCGAACTTCGTTTTACCCACTTTTTTAAAACTTACATGAACTTAAACAATAATTTTAAGACAAAAATTAGCCAAATTGGTTCAGCAGTTTATACGTTTTAACAAGACACACTAACGGCGATTCATTTTAATTTATAATAAGAAGAATAAGATGTCACGGTATCCATTTACCATTAAATGAGCCGCGTTTACTACCAGAGCGGTAAAAAGCAACTTTTCAACAGTAAAGAAAAATATATAATTATTTGATAAATATACCTCAAGTATATTTGAATCAAAATAATCAGATCATTCGGAGTCAAATCATCATTTATGAGACGTCAAAGGTATCAGGGGCGTTCATTCTGTCATATTCTTTATAAATTTCTCATTATAAGTACGCAAACATCAAAGTCCTTTATGGGCTTTGAAAACATTAGATACTACGTGTTTCATCCTATAATATATAGGTAATACATATATCCGTAATACATGGGGAACACTAAAAGTTTTGCACTTCTAGCTAATCGGAACTATTTGAATTTTGAATGTTATTTTTTTTTAAACATTGCAACCTTCTTAGTAACAAAAAAAAACAATTTACGGGAAATCATTTGTCAATTGTTTTTTATCACACATCAAAGTTCTACGTATGCAACGAAAATGGAATTAAGTCGAAAATATTTTAGAGCGATGATTTTTTATGATTTTAAAAGTTCTCTCTCTCCGCAAGACTGTGCCGCTCGTCTTCAAAATGCTTTTTGGAGAGAAGCACCTTGTTTGAGCACCGTGAGGCGATGGTTTGCTGAATTTGAGAGAGGTCGAGTTTCTTTACATGACGAATTTCATGAAGGGCGGCCTTCAACTGCCGTCAACGAAAATAATGTGGCTACTGTTAAGCGGTTAATTGAAGAAAACCCGCGGATTACCTATGAGACAATTCGAGGACTATTGGGGATTGGTATGAGTCAAATCCAGAAAATTTTACACGAAGAATTGAAAGTCTGGAAACTTTGTTATCGTTGGATCCCTCATGAACTGACAGCGGAGCAGAAGCGGGCTCGCGTGGAATGGTGCTCACAAATGCCTCTGAAGTACGATCACGGACATTCTAATGCTGTTTATGACATTGTCACAGGAGACGAAACGTGGAATTATTGTTATGAACCCGAAAAAAAACAGCAATCTTGTGAATGGGTGTTTGAAAATGAGAACAAGCCAACAAAAGTGAGGCAGGCGAGAAACTTTGGTAAAAAAATGATCGCATTTTTTTTCTCAGCTACGGGTTCCATCTGTACAATTCTACTTGAACATCAAAAGAGTATTAATGCCGAGTGGCATTCTACCATTTGTTTATCCAGGGTGTTAGAAAAAGTTCGCGAAAGACGACAACGCTTCTTCACACACGGCCAACAAAACAAAGTCATTTTTAGCTTCCGTAAAAGTACAACTCGTCACCCATCCTGCGCATAGCCCCGACCTAGCACCCTGTGATTTCTGTATTTTCCCCAAAATCAAAGATTTGATGAGAGGTTTCACTTTTACCAACTCCGAAGAGGCAGTGATAGCGTTCAATCAGCACGTAGATGCCTTCAGATCTGTGGTCCTCCTGTTTTAATAAATGGTTCGATCGCATGAAAAAATGTTTAAAATGTAAAGGAGAGTATTTTGAAAAGCAATAAACATAATATTTTCGTTTTAACATGTTGTTTTTTAAGTTACGCAAAACTTATAGTGTGACCTACGTAGAACCTTTCGCGGTATTCATAATTGGAATAAAATATTTGTAAATAAAAAGACATTAAAATACCTAGATATGTATGAAAAACTCAAGATCTAAACTCACTGTCTTTACCTTTCTATAATATTAAGTTAATTTACTATACTATTTAATATCCAATGAAAATTGCTATAAAGTATAGCCAAACTGTTTATTTTAACATAATTTCACAGCCTTGAAAAGTATTACTCGCTTATTGAGACAGTAAAAGTACAGTCAACGTTATGCTCAACAAAATACTTTATACTTATTAATACCTAATATAAAAAAATCTATGTGACCACCATAGTACCTACCTACTTAAAATTATTCGAACAAAAATCTCCACGGGGAAAACGCGCTCAGTAAAGTGCACGCTTCGGAAACTGTTCATTCTTCTAGAATGTTCTGAAGGAAAATATCTCAGGATTAAAGAGCTATGTCGATAAGCTTTGACGTTGAGGTGTGATGTTGGAGCGGGTTGCACTGAAACTTAAACCCTTAGTTTAACCTTGTATTGTTTGAAAACTTTAGTTCGATAGAAAATTGTTGAAGATTGCCTTAGTAGAAAAATTACGCATAAATTAAGGCCTCAAACGGCGTAAATATGCTTACCTAGCAGGCTCTCGCCGCCTTTAGAGACATGCCAAACGCTTAATATGCTTCTCAGGGCCAGAAGGCTGGTTATTTTCTGGCCCAAAGAATAAGCCATAACGTGGCAACACAGCCATCATTCCGGGAACCTTCTCAATCGGCAATGACGCGGAGGTTTTTTTAAAGGATATTTTGTAAATATTTTTAATTCGTAATTATATGTATTGTACATACTTAATTTTTATTATAAATAAATTCGCCTACTTTTGTTTCAGGTAAGTATTATATATTCCTCCTAAAACTAACTTTATTACCCCACTTTAAGGGCTACCAAAACCATAACTGATGAATTGTGAGCAATGGCATAATATTATTGTCACTGTGTGCGCATTTGTGAATATATTCTTTAAGTTTATGGTTAAAGCTTTAAGAAATTATCAAGAAATCAGTCAGTTCAGGCATGGTGCAAACAGACCGATCACTTCCGTTTTTCTTGACATGATTCTGTTCTTCTTAACTCATCCTGCGCTCGTGCGCTCTGCACGTCATTTGTCTGAGCAATAGTGAGCGCTGTCGATATAACGATGGACTCGGTTTGGAACTTCTTTTGAGGTTTGAGTTTAACACTTATAAATGTTGCCCTCTTTCAACCAAGCTGGTGACTAAAAGGTCATTCATCAATTTAGTGGGTTCCTAAAATATACTTGTAAAGATAAAGACAACACGTAAAATATAAGCTACCAATACATCTTATGTATTTTTCGCACAACAACTGCAAAAACTCACAATTTCCGCACACTTTGGGTAATCTTGCCAGAGCCTTGTCCGTTTGTTAGCAGTTGCACCATGTCAGCAGGGCCCCATTTGCACCTTTAAGCACTTAATAATATTCCACAATAGGTACCACCGACATGAGTGTTATATGCCTAGGGAACCTGGGTAATTGTCTCCCAACACCTTTAAGTCCGCCATCGCCGCTGTGACGAGTTGACACTTTATAGACATTTTGTCGTCGCGGCTACGAGTATCTTTACATTGTTAGTTGGTTTGTGAAGGGGCGGCGAACGTGACTTATCTATTTTGGGATTCTTACTTTGTTGTTGTTTAACACCACTGAACACAGTATTGGTACACTTTTTGTACTAAATTATGGACATACTGTTTTTACTTTAAAAATTAATGAGATATTTCTGAAGACATGTTTTTATTAAGTGAGTGGTCGAGATAAGCAGCCTTCGACATTACCATTAGAGTTTCGGGACATTTACCATGTAACGTTGTTTTGAGCTTTCAACACTTCTCTGAAATCATACCATTAAATTTACTACTGGGTTTTTCCTATTCGTGATTAGGAAATATTAACGAATGTCCATTGATTTTGTATAGACAGATAATTGGGACAACATTTTATTGATTGGAAGTTCTAAAATTCATTGATCTACGAAAATGTTACACTCAATAATGTACAATAACATTAAGCGAAATGGTCATTGAAACAGAACGGATTCAATGAACTGCGCGTCATTATCACACCGAAACCGTGAAACTAGGACGCCTGAGCGCCTAAACCCTTTTTTTTTTATTAGCGCTCCTCTACCGATGGCAGAGCCTATTTGACAGCTTGATTTAATTATTCTAGGCTCACCTACTTTAGCGATAGCCCTCTCAGGGCTCATTACTAATTAGCTAAACTTACACCCGTATTCGCCTGCCACGCCACGGGGTGCATGGTCGCCATGCACTGGAAAACGGTGATTAACCAGCGCACAGCGCCGCACTCCCCGTGGCGCCACCCGCGAATACGTCGTTTTCTAATATTAAATCATCTTTAATTCCTGTTCTCTTGTACAATTCCATTTCTTCTTTTATTCCTCTCGCACTTTCATACTACCTTTCATTCTTTGTATAGGGATTTTTGGGTGCTGTGCGCTTAGTAATTTTATTTCAAAATTCAAAAGTGTTTAACATATTTTCTTACAACTATTTTACAATATTTATTCTTAACAACTTTATATTTAGCAAGACTCTTATTCTGGGGTGCGAGATCGGGAACCTCGACGCGTGCCCTGCGGCTTCTTTGTCCCTATGGGTATTTCCTATGGGGAACGGAAGCTGGGGGGCCGGTGCACTCTGGGCAACGGAGTATATTGAAAATTGAAATAAATAATAATTGAAATAAAATTTATTCACGTAATTACACTTACATAATAATATATTACTTCTGCCAAACTGTATAACAGTTTGTTGGCAGATGAAGCTCCCTGTTTACATTTTTCTTATCATAAAATTTTATTTCTAATAAATTCTTACATTCAATATTTATACTTACACACATTTACATAAAGAATAACCTTTATATTCACATTTTGTGCCTAAGACGATGTCAGATTCGATTTCTATAAGCTATCAAGCTCGGTATAGATATACCATAAACATGACAAACACTGTTAGGTAGGTATATGGGTATATGTAATAGTATAGCCGCTCAAGCCGTGGCTAATCGCCGCTATAGTCTGTCTGTTATGTAACAATGTTATTACAAAATGTTTGCAACATGAATTTATTTGTCTTATGACAACACCCCTGCCACGGCAGAGGAGTTGTTAATGCTCCGGCCAATATCCGGCAGCTGACCCCATTGCACGAGGGTGTCGTAGGATGGCGGACCTGCAAGGCCCGCGACTCGCTCACTAGCTCTGAGCGAGTGAAGCGAGTGGCCAAGTCTCCTGGCTCTGCCCTCTTCCATCTTTGCTTTCAAAGATGAGTACGAGGGCAGCTTGCTTGTTTTGTAACGGCCATCTGTGCTTCTGCCGTCAAGAGTCGGAATGACTAGGACTCCCTAGTGCTGGGAGCGCCATCCCACCATAGAGGTGATGATGCCGAGAGTGTGTTCCTCCGCAGTTCGGCGGGTTCCCTGTGTGTGTGATGTCACACCTGGGGAACAGTCTTATGACGACCGTCGGGCAACCTGTGATCCGAGTGCTGCGTGTCGGTGAACATGTCTATCGGCGCAGTCTCGGGGCAGGAGGCTTGCCTTAACTGGTCGGCCCGAGACAAGGAAAAGTCGATAACACCCGCCAAGGAAAAGGTCGCTGTGCGGACGTGTACCATCATCATCACCACGGTGATAGTGACGGTATACGTCCGTATATATGCGGGCGTAATAACCCTGTGGATACCGGTCGACCTCCACATGTATAGACTTCTCTGTGCACAGGGGGCACTGCACATGGGTGACCCTCATTTCCCCCATACTCGTGGGAACAGTATGGATAAAAATAAAAATCAAACCCAAACCGACGACCGACCGCAACCAAAATTGACTCCGAACGCAACCGAAATGAACGATGATAGGTCCCGAAGCCCGCTACGGGATGAAGGTCGGAAGGAGACCGCAGCTGGGACTGCTGATCCCAGCCGCATTATGAAGACGAATTTGAACCACTGCCGCGCTGCTCAGGATCTTCTGTACCAGAGCATCGCGCAGTGGTCCATAGATCTGGTCGTGGTCACCGAGCCGTAGTACGCCCACCCGGGCAGCCTGGTGGCGCAAGACGGCTTGGCCTGCATCTTTGGGGGGTCCGCAAGCACCTCGCACCTTGCAATTATTGCAAACGGTCGAGGCTGCGTTGCTGCGGAATATAAAGGGGTGGCAGTCGTGGCCGCATACATCTCGCCGAACAACATTAACGACGCTCAGTATGAGCAATGGCTCACTGAGCTCGACGTCGTCTTCACTGCGTATCGTCCTCGCCCTGTCCTTCTCCTGGGAGACTTTAACGCCTGGTCTACGGCGTGGGGCTCCCGGGTAACCAATGGCAGGGGGAGATTACTTGAGGACTGGGCCACTACACGTGGACTAGAGCTCCTCAACCGGGGGAATGTCGCCACTTTTTGGCGGTCGGGGGTCAGCTCGGTCGTGGACTTAACGACCCCTGCCCTCACCCGTCGTATTATGGGCTGGTGCGTGGAGGAGGGTGTGGAGACGCACTCGGACAACCGATACATCCGGTTCGAGGTCGTCCCCCCACCTAACCTTCCTCAGCCGGTACCGAATCCCCCGGAACCGCGTTGGGCGCTCAAGAGTCTAGACCGGGAGGCTCTCCTGGAGGCATCCATCGTGCAGGCCTGGATTCCGGCGCCGGACAGGCCTGTCGACGTGGATGCCGAGGCGGAGTGGTTCAGGAGAGCCATGTCGCAAATCTGCAATGCGGCGATGCCTAGGGTTACACCCGGGCCGGCCAGGAAGCAGGTGTACTGGTGGTCGTCGGAGATTGCACAGCTGCGTGCAGCATGCGTCTCCGCCCGCCGCCAGTACACCAGGTTTCGCCGGAGGCATCGTCGACCAGACGACGCGGCAGCCCGGGAGGCGGAGCTATATGCGTCCTACAGAGAGGCTAAGGGCACCCTCCAGGAAGCGATCACGAGGGCTAAGACGACAGCCCGCGAGGAGCTCCTGGAGTCCCTGGAGCGGAACCCATGGGGGCGCCCGTACCTGCAGGTCAGAGGTAAACTCCGACCGAGGGCGCTCCCACTGACCCAGAGTCTCCAGCCGGATCGGCTGGAGGGGGTCTTGGGTTCTCTGTTTCCGACGAGCGCGGAGGAGCACATCCCTCCGCGCATGGCTCCGTCCCAGACGCCCAATGCGGATAGCAGCAGCGAAGACGACGTACCCGAAGTCAGAGAGGGTGAGTTAGGAGCCGTGGTACTTCGGCTCACTCGCCGGAAAACCACCGCCCCTGGACCCGACGGCATTCCGGGCCGTGTATGGGTCCTGGCCCTCAAGGAACTCGGGCCTCGACTGAGGGGGCTCTTCAGCGCATGCCTCGAAAGGGGCCAGTTTCCCAAGGTGCGGAGGACGGGGAAACTGGTCCTGATCCGGAAAGCGGGGCGGCCGGTGAACTCACCGTCCGGTTACCGGCCGATCGTGTTGCTCGACGAGGTGTGTAAGCTCTTTGAGCGAATTATTGCGGAACGCCTCGTCGAGCATCTCACGCGTGTGGGCCCAGACCAGGCGGACAACCAGTACGGTTTCCGTCGGGGACGGTCCACCGTGAGTGCGATCATGCGCGTGAAGACCCTGACGGAGGAAGCTGTCTTGCGGGGCGAGGTGGTGTTGGCGGTGTCTCTTGACATCGCCAATGCCTTTAACACCTTACCCTGGAGTTGCGTTAGGGAGGCACTGGTATACCACGAAGTGCCTCTCTACCTCCGTCGTATTGTCGGGGCATATTTATCCGAGAGGGCTATAACTTACCCTAGCTCGCTCGGGCCAGCTCGGCGAGATGTGTCGTGCGGTGTTCCTCAGGGGTTGGTCCTAGGACCTCTACTGTGGAACATCGGATACGACTGGGTGTTGCGAGGTGCGTTGCCTGAGGGTGTCAGCATAACTTGCTACGCTGACGATACCCTCGTCACGGCGCGGGGAGCAACGCACCAGGAGGCAACACTCAAGGTCACGACTGGGGTTGCTGAAGTCGTGGGTCGGATACGGCGGCTGGGACTGGACGTGGCACTGAATAAGTCCGAGGCTCTGTATTTCACGGACCTCGGCGCGGGCCACCTCCAGGATCCAGCGTAAATGTAGGGTGTTCGGGGACGTACGGGAATAATAAGAAAGTAAGATAGTTTGTAGGTGAAATGATGTTAATTTATTGTTACTAAAAATAGTTCTAAATTACTATAAAGTTAAAAATGTTAATTAATAATTATGTTTGGGAAGAATAATGTTAAAGTAACAAAATGTTAAGAGTGCACTCGCGACAGTATAAAATGTTTACTGTTGACCCGATCGCGACGATATTTCGTTGTACACTAGATTAAAAATACTTAATAAATTATAAAATTATCTTGGCTTAATTAATTAAATGCGGCGTTGCAAATGCAAATGTCCTGATTTGGGTTACACGTGTTCTGTGTCAGCATTACACCGAACATCTTGCGCAGGGCGGAAATGAATGAGATGAACTACTCGATAAGTAAGTTAAAAGTAAAATGCTACATTTGATTAAATCTTAATTGTTAGTTATTTTTCCTAAGTAATTCTAATTAATTGTTCTCCTTTTCACTGCGAATGTGCTTCTTAAAGACCGGGGATGTGGCCTTATTTTTACACTGAGAGTCCTCTGAGCTGTCTGCATCATCCGTTCGCGCACTAAATGTTGATTCACAATGTTCGGGCACTGGCGGGCTCCGTCGGATGGGTGATTCCAGAACCACCATTCCCAGAGATGTGGCGGGGGCTGGAGCAGGCGCGGACGCTGCCTGCCGACCGCCACAGCAACGACGATACACGCACACTACTGCTACCACGACAGCTACTCCCCAGGATGCGTAAATCAGGATATAGTGGTGGACGTCGTGGACTGATATGCTCGATAGGTCCTCAGATAAAACTTGCTCTTCCTTCATGTTTTTGATTCTTTTCTCTATATCGCTCCATAGTTTAGAATTTTCCGTCAGATTCTCGGTTTTCTCTCTCTCTTCTATTTCGGGTACTGTTAGGCTTATAATGTTGTTAATTGGGGCTATCTCGAAAGTATCTAAACTCGCTGACACTTTCATGAAACTCTGTTGTATTTTGTGGCCATATATTGTAAAGTTTTCAGTCTTAACGACACAATTTTCATTAATATGAATGATGTTCGCACCGGTTAATGTATGGGCTTTCACTTGATCTCCGCGTAGGGTTCTAATCGGACATCGATTACAACAAAATTGAAAGTATCGATTCATCGCAGTAAGGCTAATCCATTGATTCTTACACATAGAGGTCACGGTCTCACATTGCTCATTATTTTTAACGCACAGATCCTTATCTGCGGCTAATCTGTATATTGGTGTTTCCAACTGACATAGGTATGTAGATGAGTCACGGGCTAAACAATGTTCCCAGTCTCTATCGGTAATGGGTAGGTAGGAGTCCTTTTGAAGGTTTATAGCCACGTGATTTTCTAATGGTTTCAATGTTATCATATGGTTTCCAATGGATTGTGGTATGGGAATGACGTTGTATAACTCGTAGTTGTCTCGACTAGTCAGTGGGACTCTTATCTCAAATATCAAATACTGATCTGTAACTTTTGTTTTGACTTTTAGCAAGTGGTAGATGTTATGCATACTGGTTTGTAAATTTTCAATTGGGAGAGTGAAATCTTTATCCAATTGACCTGAAATTATGTTTAACTCATTCTGTAGTTGTTGTGGATCGATTAGATTTATGTTTAACTGGCTGTTATAAATACTCGTAATGGTCTGCAACAAACTGTCTTGGATATGTTTAAGTTGAGTCAGTAAATTGTCGGCAGCAATTGCACACATTGAAAAATCTGTCATAGTCTCAGTTAGCTTTATTTCATTAATTGTGATGCTGGAAATCTTATCTAGAGAATCCAAATGTTTGTTTATAATTTTGTGCTGCAGTTGCATAGTTTCCTCTGTTCTCTTAAGTAAATTAAATTGAGCTTCTACTATAGAAGTTTGATTTTTCCATAATAGGGCCAGGTGTTTCTGATTGCTTCTTACGAGAGTAATGTCCTTATTATACTGTTCTGCGAATCGGTCGTCGAGTACTCCGAACAGTGAGTTGGCGATATACCCGACACCGTTGATAAGGCCTCGCCGCCGTCGTCGCGTCTCCGTACTCACGTGAGGATGTAACAATAGTTTGTTAGTATGTCTTAATTCATTGATCGAGTGACCTAATTGGATCATAACAACACCGCAATGCGAAACCTCTTTAACAGTGGTACATATTTTCTCGAGGTACTTGTAATATTTTTCGCAGGCGGAGGTTCCTTCCCAGTATGGGTTGAGATCGTAATATGCAACAATTTTCCACTCATCTCGTATGAGCTGTATGTTGGATAACTTGTCAAAGTACATGCCTCTTTGATTATTCAAACTGTTTACCGTTAAACAATCAGCTGTTGTTATTAATGTTAGTAGGTATAACAGGGTCAGTACCATTGTAATGAAACTCGATCGCTTGTTTTGTTTTTGTCTCTTACTGTCTTGGGTATTTGTAGTGTTCGGATCAGGTTCAGCGGAATTTGTGTTTGTTTGTTCTATCGGTAACACTGATAGTTTTGTGATCGGTCTTTTCATGAAGCCGTTTTTTGTTTGTAACGTAACTACTCGTACGTTACCGTCGTTCCCGGGGTGAACGTCCGTAACTCTTCCCAAGGCCCACTTTCCTGAGGGAAGGTTGTCTTCGTGAATGACTACCAGCTCACCCACCTTTATGTTTTGTTGACGAGTTAGCCACTTTCCTCGTGATGATAATTGACTCAAATACTCAGATTTCCATCTCCTCCAAAAGTCTTGAACGAGTTTTTGAGTTAGATGCTAGCGGGTTCGTGCATCTTCTGCAGTTTCTATTACCGTGACTCCGGCTCTGCCATTTAGGAAGTGAGCTGAGGTCAGAACGTCTAAGTCGTCTATATTTTCTGTTAAGGCACACAGTGGGCGGGAATTGAGGCAAGCTTCTATTTGGGACAACAATGTTGCATATTCTTCAAAGGTGAGTTTTTTAGTCCCACGACGCGTCGTAAATGTCCTTTTAAGGACCTTACGGCTCGTTCCCATATACCTACGGCCGAGGGCCACGCTACCACGTTAAAATGCCATTCAATATTCATCTCAGTGACTTCTGTCAAAAAGCTGTCACTAAAAATACTCTTTATTTGTTTCCACTCTTCCTGTAGAATATTATTAGCTCCGACAAAGTTAGTACCATTGTCGCTATATACATGACGAGGCGCTCCTCTTCTGGCTTACATTCTTCGTAAGGCAGCTAAGAAGGCCGAGCTAGTCATATCAGATACTATTTCTAAATGTACGGCTTTGGTCACCATACACACAAAGATAGCGATATAACCTTTCATTGTTAGCCCGCCTCTCCCCTTGTTTCTTCTCACGCTCACAAAACCCGTATAGTCGACTCCGGTGTGATAGAATGGGCTTGCGGGGCATGTACGAACGGCAGGTAGATCTCCCATAAGCTGTTGTTGCGGTTTGTTGTCATGTTTGCGACAGGTAATGCATTTCCGAAGCTCTTTCTTCACGGCATTGTTGCCACCAGGAATCCAGTATCGTTGCCTTAACGTGGCTAGTGTGAGGCAGGGACCGCCGTGATAAGTCAGTTTGTGGGCCTGTTCGATTATTAATGTAGCGAGTCGAGTAGTCTCTGGTATTATTTTGGGGTGCTTCATCTCAGCGTTAAGGGTTGCATTGGCTAGTCGACCCCCCACTCTTAAAATGTTATCCTTGTCCATAAAAGGATTTAACTGCAGCAGTTTACTCTTTGAGCTCACTCTGCCTTGTTGTTGTAAGCTTTGTATCTCGGTTTCATATACACTCATTTGTACGTGTTGGATAATAGTATATTTTGCATGACGTAGCTCTCGTAACGTGAGATAGCTGGGTCGTTGTTTATTACGTATGAAGGTGAATGCTCTCTGTATGTAGGCCAAGATACGTATAATTTTATTAAGTGAACTATATTTTAATAATAATTCATCAATAATGGTGGAGCCGCTATTGTTAACTATCACATTGGATTGTTTTACCGATCTTTGTTCTTGGTCGGTTGTATATGTTTGTGTGTTCGCAGGTGTATACGTAAATGTTAAGAGCCACTCGGGGCCCTCCTTCCACAATTTTTGTTGTTTCAGTAGTTGGGAAGGATACAGACCTCAGCTCGCAGCGTCGGCAGGATTGTCTGTTGTAGAAACGTATCTCCACTGTTCCGCAGCCATAATACTTGTTATTTGGCTCACTCTGTTCGCCACAAAGGGTCGCCACTTGTTGGGCTCTCCATTCAACCATCCTAACACTACTTTCGAGTCTGTCCACCCGTATGTTACAATGTTGTACGTACCCCATGCATGTTTTATTTTAGATATTAATTTCGAAAGTAATAGAGCTCCACTTAACTCTAAACGGGGTAATGTAAGTTTTTTGTTAAGAGGTACAAGTTTTGTTTTCGCGGCTACTATAATCGAGCGTGGTTGATTCTGTATACGTGCATATACAACGCATCCGTATGCATGGATCGATGCGTCACTAAAACCATGCAATTCCATGACGTCATGCTCATTAGAGTAGACCCATCTTGGTAAACGGTAATGTTTAATGTTTTGTATGTCTTTTTGTAACTTGTACCATGCCTGTTGAATCTCCGTACATACTTCGCTATCCCAAGTTTGGAAAACAGACACTCAGTGTGTCTGTTTTCCAAACTTTTTGAAAGAGTAATTTCATCTTTACAACTACAGGCGCCAACCACCCTAATGGATCAAATATTTTCGAAATCTCTGATGGTAAACTCCTCTTTGTTAGTTTTCGTGGGTTCGATATTTGGCAGTCAAATGTAAATGTGTCGTCAGCTGGGTTCCAACCCAAGCCTAAAATTTTTAAAAGGCTTCTTGTAAGACTCGGGAAGCCTCTGGATATGAGTCCTGTTCATCATTCGCAAGACGCTTCAACGTCATCATAGCAAGAAAGGGCGCTGCTTTTTGGCCATAGGTTATTGTTGCCAGTTCAAATGACCCTAACACTTGCTCCGGGGACTCTCTCCAAACGATCCTCTGCAATGGAGTGTCCATTTTGTTAACAAGTATTTGCCGGTACATCTTTTCAATATCAGCGGTAAAGGCGAATTGATATTGTCTCCACTTTAACAGCAGACTCTGTAAATCGTGTTGCAAATTGCGCCTCTTGTACATTAGGTCATTCAGTGAACAACCGGTTGATGTTTTACAAGACGCATTGAATACCACCCTGTACTTTGTTGTTGTTGACTCAGCGCGCTCTACACCGTGGTGCGGTATATAGCACTCAGGTGTCGAGTTACTTCTACACGGTCGCATATGACCGAGTTCAATGTACTCTGACATAAACTCTTTATAAGAGGTACTTAAATGTTGATGTTTTACTAATTTCCTTTCTAAATTTTTGAATTGTGCAACCGCTATATTTTTTGACAAGCCTAGTTTTGAGGAAAAATCGCTTTTCATTGGTAATCTGACCTCATAACGACCTTCCTTGTTTCGGGTTGTAGTCTGTTCATAATATTGGACACACTGTAAGTCTTCTTCTGACAAATGTACCTCCTCCGCTATTTCCTCCACTTCCCAGAATTGTTGAATGTCCTGAATGTTGGTTACTATAACGTTGCAGTGGAATGTTTGTGCGGCTCCGCATAGTAGCCAGCCGAGCTGTGTTTGTTGGGCTAAGGGTTGTGTTGTGTCATCCCCTTTTAAAATACCGCCGAGTATTATTTGTGAGTATATGTCCGCTCCGAGTAGTAAGTCAACAGGGCGGCTGACGTAAAACTCTGGGTCGGCTAATTGAATGTTTTGAATTGTGGGCCATGTTGGTTTTTTAAATGTTTTGTTTGGCAATCGCTTCACGAGATTTGTCATAATGATTACTTCCGCATTGAAGCTGTAATCATTGTACAGGGACTCGCAAGTAATCTGGATCTTTCCTTTGCAGTTGTTTTCTCGCTGTCCTACTCCGAAGATAACTCCTTTGTAATTTTGTCTCTTAATACCGAGGGTCTGCGCGGCGTGTTCTGTTATCAGTGATATTTGGGAACCCTGGTCGACTAGCGCTCGCATGTTATAATAATTCCCGTTAGCTCCTTGCACTCGCAACTGCGCGGTAGCTAATAGTATTTCGGGACAGGTTTCCTGGGAGATGTGCGAAGTGTTAGTCACGTTTTGAGAGGAGGATGTTGCAACAGCTTGAACTGAGGTGGACGGCTTAGAGGCTGCGCTGACGCAGGCCTCGTGTAACAATGTATTGTGTTGACCTGTGCAATTTCTACATGTATGAGTAGAAGTGCAATCTTTTCCATTATGCGAAAATAAGCAATTAATACAAAGGCCTAGTTTTTTCACCGTCATCAATTTCTTTTCGTTAGTGAATTGTAGGAAAATTTTGCAATTGTATAGGCCATGTTGGTTTTTTCACAATGGGCATTTAAAGCCAGACCTGGTCACGTTGTATGACTTCGCAATAGGCCATTGCTCGGTGTTTTTTGGCACACCCGGAGACGCTTGTTTCCCGTAGGGTTGAAATTTTTTGTTATTTACCGGGGCTTGAAATTGTTTTTGTGGTACGACCTCCTGTTTTCTACGTGCAGATGTTTCTAGGGTGGTAAATCTACTCTCTAGAAAACTTAAAAGTTCCGCTAAAACTGGCACTTCACGTGGCTTTTTTACGGACTCTAGGTAGTCATTGAATGTTTCAGGATTCAATTTTTGACTTAGTAAATGTACTAATATTGGATCCCATGTTTGCGTGTCCACCCCTACATTCTTAATTGCGTTAAGAGTCTCTAACGTTACGTCATGCATCCTTTTTATCAGTGTTACCGAGTTATGTTGAATATTTGGTAAGCCGAATAAGATATTCATATGAGATGTAAATATTAACTTTTTATTGTTATAGCGATTATTTAATATTTCCCAGCAGGATGAGTAGTTATCTGAGCTAATGTATAGATGTTGGATTAATCGCTCGGCTTCCGCTTTGACCTTTGTTTTTAACAGCTGCATTTTTTGCGAGTTTGGCATCATAGTGTTATTGTGGACGGCTTCGGTAAATAAATCTTTAAAAGACATCCACTGGTTGTAATTACCACTAAAAGTAGGAATTTCTAATTTCGGGGTAGACTTCTCCCTATAAGAGACGGACGGGACGGACGGGAAATAAATAAGAAAATGTGTTTCTTATTTATTTCCCTTTTCAGGGTGTAGAATTGTTTCTCTCGTTGGGAAAAATTGGAATCATATTCCCTATTTTCCCCATTAAGTTCGCAATCAATTTGTAAGTGTTTATCTATTGCAGACCATCGAGTTTCGAGAGTTTTGAGGGCGTCCTCAAACTCCCATTTTACTGTTAAATCGTCGATGTCAATGTTCGCGATTGTTCTAGTGAAAGCCCTAAAGTTGGCCTCCTGTTGTCGCAGGGTTTCGTCCAGACGGCTGTAGTTGCCCTGTTGCCTGCGCGGTGCTAACGGGAGACGGTCTCTCATCTCCCCAAATTGTTGTGGAGAACTAACCGATGTTTCGGTCCTGTTGCAAACCAGTACCCGAAGTTTCTAGCTGTGATGTCCCTAAATGTATGGCTGACACATATTTTTGATAAGTCGCATTTACTTGCTCGAAGCTCTTATCGGTAAAGTTATGATCGTCGGGACTAAGCTCGGTCAAGAGACGGTCGTGGATGTCTTGGATCGACTTCCACAACTCGTCAACTTTATTTCATTTCTTCCGGTAATACTCTGGCTTACTTTTCCTTTCCTTACTATCTCTTTTAAAGTTCGCAAAGTCGGTCTCCAGTTGGTTAAAGAGACCACATTGTTCTTCAATTAGAGCCATAGTAGTAGATGATAAAAAATTGGAAAGATCTTACTTATAAGTCTTCTCACGTAGCTGTAGGTTGCGCTTACTGTGCCGGTGGCTGTTGGTTGCGCGTACGTAGACTTCTGCTTTTCTTGTCACTACCAACTGTCCCCTAATGTTTCACTAGTTCGTACTTCACACGAATAGCACTCTGTTTGAGATACGAAACGCGCAAAGTCCTTTAGCTTCGAAGGACCAATGTTCGGGGACGTACGGGAATAATAAGAAAGTAAGATAGTTTGTAGGTGAAATGATGTTAATTTATTGTTACTAAAAATAGTTCTAAATTACTATAAAGTTAAAAATGTTAATTAATAATTATGTTTGGGAAGAATAATGTTAAAGTAACAAAATGTTAAGAGTGCACTCGCGACAGTATAAAATGTTTACTGTTGACCCGATCGCGACGATATTTCGTTGTACACTAGATTAAAAATACTTAATAAATTATAAAATTATCTTGGCTTAATTAATTAAATGCGGCGTTGCAAATGCAAATGCCCTGATTTGGGTTACACGTGTTCTGTGTCAGCATTACACCGAACATAGGGAGCGTTAGCATCGGCATCGAGCCCACAATGAAGTATCTGGGGCTCGTACTCGATAGCCGGTGGAACTTCGGACCACACTTCCGAAGTTTGGTCCCCAAAGTGACGGGGGCGACAGCCGCGCTTTCGCGACTGATGCCCAACTTAAAGGGACCCAACGCTTCCTGCAGGAGACTGTACCTGGGGATCGTGTGGAGTATGACCGTGTACGGGGCCCCCGTATGGGCGCCGAGTCTGACGGCCAACAACGCTGCTGTGTTACACAGATCGTTGAGGACCTTGGCCGTCAGAACAATAAGAGGATACCGCACGATTTCCCTAGAGGCTGCATGTCTCCTAGCCGCTACCCCTCCATGGGACCTGGAAGCGAGAGCCCTTGCGGCATTGTTCCAATGGCACAAGGAGGCGCTGGAGCGGGACCACAGGCCTGCGTCTCGAGAAATCGAGGCTCAGCGGTCCCAACTCCGCCAGGATCTCATGGAGACATGGAAGGTGCGACTTCAGCAACTAAAGTGGGGAACCATCGCGGCGGTGAGACCGATCATGGAGGAGTGGCTGCAGAGGCAGCACGGTGGCCTCACGTATCGTGCGACACAGGTCATCACCGGGCACGGAAACTTCGGTGAGTATCTGTTTCGCATGCATCGTGAGGTCACACCCGCCTGTCAACACTGCGAGACTTCCGGCGTAGACACGGCATTCCACACGTTGGTGGAATGCTCAGCATGGGCGAGTCAGCGCCGGGACCTCGTTGTGGGCCTGGGCGTAGATACGCTCTCGCTGGAGACCATGCTACGAGCCATGGTCTCTAGCGAGAGTCAGTGGAACGCGGCCGTGTCCTTCTGCGAGCAGGTAATGCTCGTGAAGGAGGCGGCCGGTAGGGTGAGGGAGCGTACCCTCCCCGCTGAGTTCCGAAGTGTGCGGCGAGGGCGCCGCAGACGTGACTACGCCCAGGACCATCGACCTCCATGATCGAGGCCTGAGGACGATGGATTAGCAACCCACCGTCCTTACAGAAGCAGGCTAGAAGGGCTGCGTGATGTGGGGCTGCACCCCACGAACGCCTTCACTCACCGACGCGGGATAAAACCCGACCCCAAAGATGCGGGGTAACACCCGACCACCACGCAGTGGCCAAAGTCCGCCGGGAATTCTCTGTCTCTACCGGAGGCGCTCGGCAATGGACGTAGGTGCGGACGCAACCTTGGGCCGCGGATTCAAAAAAAAAAAAAGACTCTTATTCTAAAATAATATTCTAATTTCTTATTTCTAACAGTTGTTTATACGCGCCTGACCCCTTGGTGCGTAGTGGTAAATGCTATGTCTATGACTGGTAAAAATGACTGAACCGTTGCTATCATAGGCCTATCATATATATATCTCATATATCATATATGATATCATAGTATCATAGTATATAGGCTAGGTATATGTACGGAAGAACATAGAACTTTTCAAAAAAAAGATCCGGCAACCATAATTATAATACAAGATTTATATCTTGTATTATAATTATGGTTGTAATTTGATTTGGTTGACATGCCTCTTAATAAGTTTAAAATAGTAGTGAAAAAACGTTTGATGAAGAAAGGCTATTATAATGTAGACGAATATGTTAATGATAAAAATGCATGGTCACCCTAATCTGCTGTTGTTAACCACTCGTACAATACAAATTGTAACACAATGTAAACAAAACATTATTAAAAAAGAAAATGGATAATCTACCTGAGTTTCTTGCTGGTATCTTCTCAGGAGAACCAAGTTACCGAACCATAGAAAGAATCATTTTCAAATGGTTATTTATTTAATTAATTTAGTATTTTTATAAAATTGCTTGACATAAAATTGTAAAATTTTGACATTCATATGTGGATTGGATGGCGTTACTCGGCGAAAATCCATGACAAAGCAATGGTAAGTAAAATATTTTTTTTAATTCCGCGGCCCAAGGCCGCGGCCGCTCTAACGTCCGTTGCCGGGCGTCTCTGGTTACTAGCAGAGGGTATGTCCAGTGGCGCCCGGCGGACTTTGACCACCTCTGTGGTCTCTGCGGGTGTTTGGTCGGGACGAGAATCCCGCGTCATTGGGGTCGGGTTTTATCCCGCGTCAGTGAGTGAATCTGGTTGCGTGCTATGGGGAAAAGGCCCCGCAGCACGCAACCCTTCTAGCCTGCTTCTGTAAGGACGGTGGGTGGCGATCCCGCCGTCCTCAGGCCCCGATCATGGAGGACGATAGTCTTGGGCGTAGTCGCGTAATCTGGGGCGGCCTGGCCGCCGACTACGGAACTCTGTGGGGAGGGTACGCTCCCTCTCCCTCCCGGCCGCCGCCTTCGCGAGCATGATTTGCTCGCAGAAGGACACGGCCGCGTTCCACCTACTCCCGCTGGATACCATGGCTTGAAGCATGGTCCCCAGCGAGAGGGTATCCACGCCCAGACCCACTACGAGGTCCCGGCGCTGACTCGCCCACGCTGAGCACTCCACCAACGTGTGGAGTGCGGTGTCGTCGTCGGAAACCTCGCAGTGTTGACACCGGGGTGTGACCTCACGATGCATGCGAAACAGATAGTTACCGAAGCATCCATGCCCGGCAACGATCTGCGTCGCACGGTACGTGAGGTCACCATGCTGCCTCTGCAGCCAATCGTCCATGATCGGTCTCACCGCCGCGATGAAGATGGCACCCCCCTTAGGTTGCTCAAGTCGCACCCTCCATGACTCCATGAGATCCTGGCGGAGTTGGGACCGCTGGTCCTCGATTTCTCGAGACGCAGGCCTGTGGTCCCGCTCCAGCGCCTCCTTACGCCATTGGAACAATGACGCAAGGGCTCTCGCTTCCAGGTCCCATGGAGGGGTCCCGGCTAGGAGACATGCAGCCTCTCCGGAGATCGTGCGGTACCCCCGTATGGTTCTGACGGCCAAGGTTCTAAGTGGTCTGTTTAACAGAGTCACGTTCCCCTTGACCGCCAACCTATCCGCCCATACGGGAGCCCCGTATAGGGCCATACTCCGCACGATCCCAAGGTACAGTCTCCTGCAGGAGGCGTTGGGTCCCTTTAGGTTGGGCATCAGTCGCGAAAGCGCGACCGATACCTGCGTCACCTTGGGGACCAAACTTCGGAAATGTGGTCCGAAGTTCCATCGGCTATCAAGTACGATCCCTAGGTACTTCATCGAGGGCTGGATGCCGATGCTAACGCCTCCCACATTTATGCTGGAACCTTCTGGTGGACCGTTCCGAGGTCTGTGAAAACACAGAACCTCGGACTTGTGCAAGGCCACCTCCAGTCCCAGCTGCCGTATCCGACCCACGACTCGAGCAACACCCGTCGTGACCTTAAGTGCTGCGTCCTGGTACGTTGCACCCCGCGCCGTGACGAGGGTATCGTCGGCGTAGCACGTTACGCCGACACCCCTAGGCAACGCACCCCGCAGCACCCAGTCGTAGCCGATGTTCCACAGAAGCGGCCCCAGGACCGACCCCTGCGGAACACCGCACGACACATCTCGCCGAGCTGGCCCGAGCCAGCTGGGGAAAGCTATGGCCCTCTCCGAGAGATAGGCCCCGACAATACGACGGAGGTAGAGAGGCGTTTCGTGATACACGAGCGCCTCCCTAACGCAGCTCCATGGCAAGGTGTTGAACGCGTTGGCGATGTCAAGAGACACCGCCACCACCACCTTGCCCTGCGAGACTGCTTCCTTCGTCAGGCTCTTCACGCGCATGATCGCGCTCACGGTGGAGCGTCCCCGACGGAAACCGAACTGGTTATCCGCCAGGTCTGGCCCCACATTCGTGAGATGCTCGACGAGGCGTTCCGCGATAATTCGCTCAAAGAGCTTACACACCTCGTCGAGCAACACGATCGGCCGGTATCCGGACGGTGAGTCCACCGGCTGCCCCGCCTTACGAATCAGGACCAGTTTCCACGTCCTCCACACCTTGGGAAACTGGCCCCTTTCGAGGCATGCGCTAAAGAGCCCCATCAGTCGAGGCCCGAGTTCTTCGAGGGCCAGGACCCATGCACGGCCAGGAATGCCGTCGGGTCCGGGGGCAGTGATTTTCCGGCCTTTAAGCCGGAGTATTGCCGCACCTAGCTCCCCCACCCTGACTTCGGGTACGTCGTCTTCGCTGGTGCTATCCGCGTCGGGCAGAGACGGAGCCATGCGTGGAGGGACGTGCTCCTCCACGCTCGTCGGAAACAGGGAGCCCATGACCCGCTCCAGCTGCTGCGGCTGGAGACTCTGGGTCAGTGGGGGCGCCCTAGGTCGGAGTTTCTCCCTGACCTGTAGGTACGGGCGCCCCCATGGGTTCTGCTGCAGGGTCTCCAGGAGCTCCTCGCGGGCCGCCGTCTTGGCCCGCTTTATCGTCTCCTGGAGATTACCTTTAGCCTCCCTGTATGCCTGAAAAAGCTCCGCCTCTCGGGCTGCCGCGTCGTCTGGGCGGCGACGCCTCCGGCGAAACCTGGTGTACCGGCGGCGGGCGGAGATGCATGCTGCGCGCAGCTCTGCAATCTCCGGCGACCACCAGTAAACCTGCTTCCTGGCCGGTCTGGGTGTAACCCTAGGCATCGCCGCATCACAGATTAGCGACATGGCTCTCCTGAACCACTCCGCCTCGGCATCCACATCGGCAGGCCGGTCCGGCGCCGGAATCCAGGCCTGCACGATGGATGCCTCCAGGAGAGCCTCCCGATCCAGATGGTGAAGTGCCCAACGCGGATCCGGAGGATTTGCCACCGGCTGTGGGAGGTCAGGTGGGGGGACGACATCGAACCGGATGTACCGATGATCCGAGTGCGTCTCCTCACCCTCCTCCACGCGCCAGCCTGTAATACGGCGGGCGAGGTCAGGGGATGCGAACGTTACGTCCACGATCGATTCCCCCCCCCGCCGCCAACAGGTGGCGACATTCCCCCGGTTGAGGACCTCCAGACCACGTGTTTTGGTACAGTCCTCAAGAAGCCTCCCCTTGTCCCTGGTTTCCCGGGAGCCCCACGCCTCACTCCAGGCGTTGAAGTCTCCCAGGAGCAGGACAGGGCGAGGACGGCACGCAGAAAAGACGACGTCGAGCTCAGTGAGCCATAGCTCAAACTGAGACTCGTCAATGTTCGGCGAGATGTAGGTGGCCACGACTGCCAACCCATCATAGTCCGCCGCAACATACCCGCGGCCCCTTGCAATGATCGCAAGGCGCGAGTTGTCTGCGGCGGACCCCCCAAAGATACAACAGGCCGAGCCGTCCTCGTCCACCGGGCTTCCCGGGTGGACGTAGTACGGCTCGGCGACTACGGCCAAGTTTATGGACCACTGCCGGATGCTCTGGTACAGAAGATCCTGAGCAGCACGGCAGTGGTTCAAATTCACTTGCAGGATACGGATACGGGCGTCAGACATTAATTGACGTCCATAACCGCATCCCGCCGCGAAACAACTGGCCGCGCAAGGGCGGCACCCCCACCGCTCTCAGCGGACGGACGAGGTTTTGGCCTCGAGGCGGCGCAGGTTGTGCTGCCGACCCGGTGATCCGCGGTCTTGCCCTCCGCCTCGCATCTAAAGCAGCGAGGCGGGGCGTCACAGGCACTTGCCTTGTGACCGGGCCGGCTGCAGCGGAAGCACCGATCGCCCACGGTGACTTCCGCTGTACACTGCACTCCGACGTGCCCCACCACCATGCACCGGAAACATCTGCTTTCCCGGGCACGAAGGAGGTGCACCTGCGCCTTTAGGAAGCCCCCTACGAGGAGGCTTCGTCCGTCCGCCACTTTCAGTGCCGCCGCGACGGGGCACTGGACGACTGTCATCCCGTGACCAGTGGAGCCGAAGGAGATATCTCCAGCCTTCACCTGGTCACGGGGGCAGCCGCCGGCCTCCACGACGGCGGAGACAACTTCCTCCGTCGTGGCCGCGTCATCCAGACCCGTGATGCGCAATGCGGCGCATTTGGTGGGTCTGGTGACGCGGACGGCTTCTTCGTCCAGCGGGACCCTAAGCTGAGCCGCTAGGGCGTCAGCTTTAGGGCCGCTAGAGGCGCCGAAGACCTCGAGGAGGCGAGCCTCGGTGCGTGTCGTCTTGCACCCACCCCTTTCTCCACACCTACCGTCGTCACCGTCAGGACGACGGCGGTGGAGCGAGGAGGGCGGGGCCTCTTCGGCGCCTTCGCCGCGGCGGCTTTGGCCGCTTTCTTGGCAGCCTTCGTCTTCCTCGTCTTGGCTCCCACTACTTCCCATCCCTCCCGTCTGGAAGGATGTAAGGAAGCAACGGGAGCGACGTTAGAGGAAGACGAGGCGGCAGGGGTGCCACTCTTCATACCGCGCCCCTTGGCCTTCCGCGCCTGGGCCGCGGTCTCGGCCGGCATCCGGCTCACCGAAGCGGACGGGGGCGGAGCGGGGCGGCGGACAGCGGGTGTGCCGCTTAGACCCGGAGCGGGAGCACCGCCAACAGCCGCCGCGTATGAAAACGCGGGGCGCGCTAGCGGAGGGCGGTACGCCCGGTCCTCCAGGACCGCGAGGCGCCTCTCGATCGCCGTCAGTACCTGCACCGTAGTCGGTACAGGCTTCGGCGGCGAGCCGGGCGCCATGGTGGGCGCGGTCCTAGGCGCCGTCTTCGGCGCTGGTCCAGCCGTCAGAGGAGGAGGCGGCATGGGACCTGGAGGTGCCTTGACCGCTTTGGTCAACTCAGCGACCTCCCGACGGAGATCTTCCATCTCCTTTCGGGAGGCAGTGAGCTCCACCTCCAGGCTCGCAACCTGCTTGCGGAGCTTCGCCTCCTCCTTTGTGACGCTCCGCTCGAGGAGCTTGTCGAGGGAGGATTGGGCTTCATCCACCAGTGAAGCCACAATCTTCTTCCTCCCCGACATGTTTTTACTCCCCCGCATAGCCGCGTTCATGCGGGGGGTTCAAGTACGTTTATGTGAGAAAGGGTTCAAGCTGAGTGTTTATGAAAGGCTAGAAATAGTTAGAAGAGATGCGGACACCTTACTTAATGAACAAATAGATTTTCACACGTCTCCCTTACTTAATCTGGTTGTAAACAGACAGACACATTAGTTGGTTGTTGGTTTGTATGTGTCGTTTGGCATTTCTACACAATTTGTTGAAAATTAATAAGATGAAGTCTTGTATTTTTGAATGCCTATTTTTGGGTACTTAGTTAGCAAGATCTGAGGTTTCTACCCACGTTAGTTATTGTGAAAAAATCCTACATCGCGATAATGAAATTTGCACACGTTTACTTATAAGCAAATATGTTCTAACCACAAATTTTGCTGTTCTCTCTGAGACAGTCTTGATAATGCTTCGTTTAGAGGCGAAACAATTGTCGACGTTTTGTTGTCTTTTTAATCCTGCGAAAAATAGTGCTATTAAGAAATTTAAAATAAGTTTAAAGTGTTTTTTTTTTTTTAATATTTTACTTACCATTGCTTTATTCATATGTGCTTTTTACGTGCCTAAACTGAATAAATGAAATTGATTCTTTGATTCTTTGGCTTTGTTTATTACTGGAAGAAAATACCAGTCGTGCGATGACACCGAGGCGGAACGACGGAAAGGCGGAAAAGCTGCTGAGCTAAGAACTATTATAAATTAGTTAATTCTGTTCCATCTGTTGCAAAGTTGAGCAAAGAGCGTGTATTCTTCGCAAGCAGTCAAACAATTGATGATGTCATTGGTTACTTTCCTGATTCCAACGAACTGTTCAGTCAACTCTTGAAAAGTAACAAATAAATAAACAAAAAACCAAACTCAACTTCCCGCTTTACATTTATAATACGAGTATTAGTATGGATTGCAATTACGGTTCCAAATCATCTTGTCACCTTCTTATTCTAAATTACGACCCCGTATTTCAGATTTATTCACATTACGACGGTCATTTTTCTCCCTGGCGAGTTCTTTGGAACGCATTAGAGGGCTTCAATAAAGCGTCTTCGAGGAGCGAGCGCACAAATAAAGCAAAGACGTAACAGGCAAATCGCTTTCACATAAATTCTCAAGGCAATTTGAACCTTCTCACTTTGTTGAAGAGTTTATTCTGTACAGTGTGCTGGGGAGGGTTAGACTGCAATATTTGACAAGTGAGTTGTAGGAATTCGCGAGCGGCATCCGTCGGATATGTTAACGGCCGATGAATATTATGCCCTTATTCAAAGCAGCAAACTTTGAAGACATTGTAGTTGTTTGATACTTGTAAGAACTACTAAATTGGTAATATTTATTTGGAACCAAAATGAAAACATGATCATGTTTTAATACTAGAGAATGTTCATGGTTGCGTCCTCGTGGAGTAGTTATTACCTCGTCCTTATGTGTTTATTTGGGTAATGCGTATAAATGACTACGCTGATAATCATGAAACTTGGTACAGAGATAGACACACTTACCTAGGGGCTTACCCTAAGTGTTTAACTACTTAGGTGCAGTTGGTAAAAAAGAAATTGAACTGCCAGCAGCTGCACCAGCAAATAATTACATATGACAATTAATTTATTTCAGTTGTCGTGTTCTAAGTACAGGAATGGCAGCACTTGCAAGAGAGAAAATAACTACAGTTGCTGTAAAAATCCGTAGTTCAAGTCTCGAAACCCTTATAGTTTTGTCATGTCTGTCCGTCCATTCGTCCGTCCTCGACTTCTAATATTTATAATTCAAACACTTTACTTTCAGTTTATAAAAAATAACCCACAATACAACTGAACGATATTTGTAGAAGCAGCCAAACCTTGTCACATTTTCAGCAAATCATTCTGAATACCGAGAAAATTGGTGCTTCATTTTAGGGGTCCACTTTGAAGTTGCGAGAAATGAGGAATCAACGACTTGAATATCCGATGGGACTTACTCAACCTTTAAATTAAGGTGGTTGAGTGGCACAGAGGCTGTATACTACGTTAGGTTTTAGAACAAAATACGGAAAGGATATTTATTACTCAATCATGCCTAAACCAGTAAACATGTTTGGATAAAAACAATTTTCCCATGTACAGAAAATTGATGATTAAGATTTATTTATTTACAATAAGAATTAAAATGAACAAAATATACATAAATATTTACTAAAAAAAATTATATTAGAAAATATCGTTTAAAAAATCCTCCGCGTCATTGCCGACTGGGAAGGTTCCCAGGATGCTGGCTGTGTTGCCACGTTGGATGGCGATACTTATTCTTTGGGCCAGAAAATAACCAGCCTTCTGGTCCTGAGAAGCATCGATTGGGCGTTTAGCAATGTCTCTATAAAGGCGGCGAGCACTCGGACCCCATGACCCCAGTGTCTCAACCCCAAACGGCAAACCACCTGCTAGGTTAGCATATTTACGCCGTTTGAGGTCTTCAGCCGATGCAGCAGCAGCGCCGGCACATCCGGATGTGCTTGGAAGGTGTGAAGGTGCTAAGGTGTCAACGCATGTAGCGTCCCACACCAAAGGCCTTCCCATCTTCCACGGTAGGAACGACATACCGTCCGGTCTCTTTCCATCGCTTCGTGCTAAACCATTTGGTTCACGTACGGCCGGAAGACCTGCGTTGGAAAGAGCCCTACGAATTATGTCGTTTAGAATAGCGTGCCGAGGTATACGACCTGCGCTTCTGCTACAAGAAAGACCATGGTGTCCCAGATTATCGACGGCTACTCCACAGGTGCAATAATGCGGGGATACACAAGGTGTACCCAACCGAAGGCAAGTGCCAATGCGGAAGGTTGTTTCGTCCAACATTGTACCGATGTTGGGTGATAGGAGCGCCTGGATCCATAATCCTGACTCCCATTCTCCAACAGCTAGTAGGCGTGCACGTTTTGAAAGTGTCAATTAGTGTATTAATTCTCAATTTACAGAGCGGTAAATCCCACAGTCGCTGTGAGCGTAGGCGTGAGGGCAGGTCAGTGTCGGGGCAAGACATCCTCCAAGCATTTATGGCATCGGTCTTGCATCGAACCTCGGAATCAATCAGTGTATTTGACAAAATTTTCCTGACTAATTCTTCGGTGCTATGGACCGACGACAAATTGATGATTTATTTGTTTACAGAAAGTCTAACTTCAAGTTATTGTATTTTACTTCTCTAGGGCTGAAGACTTTTGAGTCATGACTTTACTACAAATAAAATATGGCTGAGCTATGTAGCAATATACTAACTGTCCCCTACAATAGTGTATTATGTAGGTGCTTAAATTAAGAGCAATTCGACGCTCTCGATAGATATTCATTGCCGAGACTAATCAGTAGAGGACATTAGCCAATACGTGGAGATGACAATGTCCACTCAAGGGAAATCTTCGAGATCTGTCACTTTAATCAGTAAAGCGAAGATGTGCGACATGCAAATCAGTCAATATATTACTTACTTACTTTTATTTATGGACTAGCGGTTGCCCGCGACTTCGTCCGCATGGTAATTTGGAACATACATTATACAGACTTGGACCTTTTTCCAGTTCCCGTCGCCCGCAACGTCTAGCTTCCCAAATAATTATTTTAGAATGAATTTGATGTACTATTTTATGTTATAGCTATTTAACCTCACCTTTTGGACTTTTATATAGCTGTATAATGGTATAAAGCCTTCCTCGATAAATGCACTGCTCAACAAAGAATATTTTTTTAAATCGAACCATTACTTCCTGTGATTAGCGCGTTCGACCACAGCTTATTTCCTAAGAATTTCTCACTAAAGAATAAGTTGAACTATTAAATTATCTCTGAAATAAGCTTGTAGGCACCTATCAGACACTGATGTTCCTTGAAGACATCTGGCTGATTGAATCGTTAGTTTTACCACAGAATATATAATATAATAGTACTCACCTACCAGTTATTTAGTGGTTTTACTTGCTATTTTTTAACTGGGAGCAGGAGCAAGAGAAAAATAGAATTAAATTGATATATTTACGTATAATAGCGCGCTTTCCATAAAAATCCGTGTAAGTAGATGAAGTTATTTGAAATTATGGTTTCAGATGCTGCTCCCGGGGGAAATTAGGTACTCGGACTTCCGAACAACTCTTGAATACATTTTCCACTTCACTTAACGGCAGCACCTTGGATCATAAACTTACATTTTTTCACTTAGGCGAGCCACTGTAAATACATTGCTCCAGTATGCATTTACAAGATACATGCAAATGCATTAACACACCCATACCAGGTCAAAGATAGCTTAGTTATTGTTTGCAACCTTAGATGTCTGGGTACATTTTTTTTTTTTTTTTTTTTAATTCCGCGGTCCAAGGCCGCGGCTACTCTAACGTCCGTTGCCGGGCGTCCCTGGTTACTAGCAGAGGGTATGTCCAGTGGCGCCCGGCGGACTTTGACCACCCCTGTGGTCTCTGCGGGTGTTTGGTCGGGACGAGAATCCCGCGTCATTGGGGTCGGGTGTTATCCCGCGTCAGTGAGTGAATCTGGTTGCGTGCTATGGGGCAAAGGCCCCGCAGCACGCAACCCTTCTAGCCTGCTTCTGTAAGGACGGTGGGTGGCGATCCCGCCGTCCTCAGGCCCCGATCATGGAGGACGATAGTCTTGGGCGTAGTCGCGTAGTCTGGGGTGGCCTGGCCGCCGACTACGGAACTCGGCGGGGAGGGTACGCTCCCTCTCCCTCCCGGCCGCCTCCTTCGCGAGCATGACTTGCTCGCAGAAGGACACGGCCGCGTTCCACCTACTCCCGCTGGATACCATGGCTTGAAGCATGGTCCCCAGCGAGAGGGTATCCACGCCCAGACCCACTACGAGGTCCCGGCGCTGACTCGCCCACGCTGAGCACTCCACCAACGTGTGGAGTGCGGTGTCGTCGTCGGAAACCTCGCAGTGTTGACACCGGGGTGTGACCTCACGATGCATGCGAAACAGATAGCTACCGAAGCATCCATGCCCGGCAACCATCTGCGTCGCACGGTACGTGAGGTCACCATGCTGCCTCTACAGCCAATCGTCCATGATCGGTCTCACCGCCGCGATGAAGATGGCACCCCCCTTGGGTTGCTCAAGTCGCACCCTCCATGACTCCATGAGATCCTGGCGGAGTTGGGATCGCTGGTCCTCGATTTCTCGAGACGCAGGCCTGTGGTCCCGCTCCAGCGCCTCCTTGCGCCATTGGAACAATGACGCAAGGGCTCTCGCTTCCAGGTCCCATGGAGGGGTCCCGGCTAGGAGACATGCAGCCTCTCCGGAGATCGTGCGGTACCCCCGTATGGTTCTGACGGCCAAGGTTCTAAGTGGTCTGTTTAACAGAGTCACGTTCCCCTTGACCGCCAACCTATCCGCCCATACGGGAGCCCCGTATAGGGCCATACTCCGCACGATCCCCAGGTACAGTCTCCTGCAGGAGGCGTTGGGTCCCTTTAGGTTGGGCATCAGTCGCGAAAGCGCGACCGATGCCTGCGTCACCTTCGGACCAAACTTCGGAAATGTGGTCCGAAGTTCCATCGGCTATCAAGTACGATCCCTAGGTACTTCATCGAGGGCTTGATGCCGATGCTAACGCCTCCCACATTTATGCTGGAACCTTCGGGTGGACCGTTCCGAGGTCTGTGAAAACACAGAACCTCGGACTTGTGCAAGGCCACCTCCAGTCCCAGCTGCCGTATCCGACCCACAACTCGAGCAACACCCGTCGTGACCTTGAGTGCTGCCTCCTGGTACGTTGCACCCCGCGCCGTGACGAGGGTATCGTCGGCGTAGCACGTTACGCCGACACCCCTAGGCAACGCACCCCGCAGCACCCAGTCGTAGCCGATGTTCCACAGAAGCGGCCCCAGGACCGACCCCTGCGGAACACCGCACGACACATCTCGCCGAGCTGGCCCGAGCCAGCTGGGGAAAGCTATGGCCCTCTCCGAGAGATAGGCCCCGACAATACGACGGAGGTAGAGAGGCGTTTCGTGATACACGAGCGCCTCCCTAACGCAGCTCCATGGCAAGGTGTTGAACGCGTTGGCGATGTCAAGAGACACCGCCACCACCACCTTGCCCTGCGAGACTGCTTCCTCCGTCAGGCTCTTCACGCGCATGATCGCGCTCACGGTGGAGCGTCCCCGACGGAAACCGAACTGGTTATCCGCCAGGTCGGGCCCCACACTCGTGAGATGCTCGACGAGGCGTTCCGCGATAATTCGCTCAAAGAGCTTACACACCTCGTCGAGCAACACGATCGGCCGGTATCCGGACGGTGAGTCCACCGGCCGCCCCGCCTTACGGATCAGGACCAGTTTCCCCGTCCTCCACACCTTGGGAAACTGGCCCCTTTCGAGGCATGCGCTAAAGAGCCCCATCAGTCGAGGCCCGAGTTCTTCGAGGGCCAGGACCCATGCACGGCCAGGAATGCCGTCGGGTCCGGGGGCAGTGATTTTCTGGCGTTTAAGCCGGAGTACTGCCGCACCTAGCTCCCCCACCCTGACTTCGGGTACGTCGTATTCGCTGGTGCTATCCGCGTCGGGCAGAGACGGAGCCATGCGCGGAGGGACGTGCTCCTCCGCGCTCGTCGGAAACAGGGAGCCCATGACCCGCTCCAGCTGCTGCGGCTGGAGACTCTGGGTCAGTGGGGGCGCCCTAGGTCGGAGTTTCTCCCTGACCTGTAGGTACGGGCGCCCCCATGGGTTCTGCTGCAGGGTCTCCAGGAGCTCCTCGCGGGCCGCCGTCTTGGCCCGCTTTATCGTCTCCTGGAGATTACCTTTAGCCTCCCTGTATGCCTGAAAAAGCTCCGCCTCTCGGGCTGCCGCGTCGTCTGGGCGGCGACGCCTCCGGCGAAACCTGGTGTACCGGCGGCGGGCGGAGATGCATGCTGCGCGCAGCTCTGCAATCTCCGGCGACCACCAGTACACCTGCTTCCTGGCCGGTCTGGGTGTAACCCTAGGCATCGCCGCATCACAGATTTGCGACATGGCTCTCCTGAACCACTCCGCCTCGGCATCCACATCGGCAGGCCGGTCCGGCGCCGGAATCCAGGCCTGCACGATGGATGCCTCCAGGAGAGCCTCCCGATCCAGATGGTGAAGTGCCCAACGCGGATCCGGGGGATTCGCCAAGATGTCTGGGTACTGGCGAATGAGTTGCACTTCTATTTTTTTTTAATTTCACGGCCCAAGGCCGGGCGTCTCTGGTACGCACCAGAAGGTATTTCCAGTGGCGCCCGGCGGTGAGTTACATTCGCTGAACTACTTTTGTTTAATCTATATTATTTTAATGTTAAACTACATGTCTACAGTCACGTACAATAATATGTTTACACTGTCACATTTTATTTAGATCATCATCATTCACCGAGCCTTTTCCCAACTTAGTTGGGGTCAGCTTTCCAGTCTAACTGTGATTCGGCTGAACTTCGATATTTTCCGTGAAGCGACTGCCATCTTACCTTCACAACCCATGGGCGATATCGAGTTCTGTAGTTAGACCGGTCGGATTTTTAAGGGCTCCAACTTCCCCTAACGACTGCCATAGATGTTCGTATGACAACCGGGACCGACGGCTTGTGGTGCTCTCACATTTTATTTAGATATATTTATAAATATACTAAAGTATGTACGGATATGTGTATAGTTAATTTGATACAATGTGGACAGGCTTAGCATTCTTATTTTCGTGATTTAACTTAGAATTTTTGAGAGACTGCACCTACTATCTCGTATCACTCTATTCGTAGTTGAAAACTGTACTAAAGCTTAAATAGTTTAAAATCGGATAGTTTAAAAGATCCAAAAGTGGGCGGGAAGTGACTTTGTGTTCACATTATTATGCTTACAAAGTAGGTGTTATTCAAAACTAACCATTCTATTGTAACAGTGTTAGTGGCACTTAAAATGGAAAGTGGCAAACTTTGATACTCAGTGTGAACATTGTAGATTCATATTCTGTACGGAAATAAATGGTTGAGTTTTATAACCTTATGGTTCCCAGTGTAGTAGTACAATGTACTGGGTGTAAAGAGCCCACCAAGTTCTTACGGGTCCCAACCTACCTTACCTGTAAGTGGTGCACCTGTCGCTCATGTTCTTGACACCAGTCAAGAACATGAGCGTAATTCAGCGGGCGAGCGTATTGCCACCAGGCAATACGCTCGCCCCTAATTACGTGAGAACAATTTATGAGTTGGCGAGATGGGGGCGTATAATTTCCAACTGCCTATTTCTTAGTAGAAATTGCTGTGATATTACCCGAATTATTACCAATGGTGAGCTACAATTAAATGTTTAATAATGTAGCCATTAAACGAACGATTTCAAATAGAATCTCATTATCCCACCGTGAAGGGTGTTGGAATGAAATATTATGATTAATAATTATTGTGAAGGATACTTTCCGAACCGATTAGCGAAAATTTATTTCTTTTGTTAGGGTCCAATGTTGCCGTCAATACAGTTTTGTAATAATTATATGTATTTTTAGGTTTAAGGTATATATCTATGGGCCGTAGAATAAGTTAATATAACATCTTGCAACTGTTCTCGTGTAGCCTGAAATAAATGATAAATAAAAATAAATAAAATAAAAGTTAAAAACTGTACATGTATCGTTCCTTGTTTGGATTTTTGCTATGTTTTGTCACTTCCTACTTGTTGTTTACGATCAATTTTTTGAGCCATGCTATTCGATGCTTCCATATACGTCAATCAGTTTTCACCCACCCTTCCTCCGTGATCGAACTACCCAAGGAACCGTGTTGTGGCCTCCTGTTCCTGTTCTATTTTAGTCTAGTCTCTACTTTCATAATTATTTACTAAATACTAATATTACAAAGAGAAAACATTTGATTGTTTGTTTGTTTTAAATGTAACTCTGTAACTTTTTATTCCGGTAATATGTTACCACGGGAATCGGTAACCAGAAAACTATATCATGGTCAGCTAGTGTCCTGCATAGTCAAGGCCAACATACCTGACTAGAAGATGTTCTGAGAGGCTTACTTCACTACAAAGTTGCAACTCCAGTTCATTAACGTACCCTCGTAATGTAATAAGGTACCTAATCATTTAATATCTGGGAATCATTCATGGTTAAATAATTGCCAATAAGAACTAAAATCTGCTTTTTCTGACGAAGGATAAGTCAACAGCCCCAAATATTGTCCAACGTCGTATGTGTTGGTTCATTTTTAAGTATCCATCAATGGTAGAAATCTGGCTATTTTCTGGCCCAAAGAACAAGTATCGCCATCCAACGTGGTAACACAGCCAGCATTCTGGGAACATTCCCAGTCGGCAATGACGCGGAGGATTTTTTAAACGATATTTTATAATGTAAATATTTTTAGTATATAATTATGTATATTGTAATTCTTGTTATAAATAAATTTAAAGTAAAAAGATCAATGGTTGTCTTTCGTTCCTATTACTTATTTACATAAATAATAAATATTTTTGACATTACACGACGTCATCTAGCCCAAATTAAGCTAATATAAGCTTGTGCTATGGGATCTAGACGACTGATAAACATACTTAAATATATTTCTAAATACATATGAGTATAATATAAAGAAAATACCCAAACTCCGAAACAAACATTTGTGGATCGCACAAATAATTTGATTCGACCCGGAATCGAACCTGGGACCTCAGGGACAGCAGTCGCATACTCATACCACTGCGCCACATTGAACACATGAACATTATATATACAGAATGAATTTTTAGCTCTTTGAGCATTTATCGCTATTATTACGAGTATTTACATATATATTATTCATTCACCGAGCCTTTTCCCAACTTAGTTGGGGTCGGCTTTCCAGTCTAACTGTGGGCTGAACTATATATGATATTTTCCGTGAAGCGACTGCCATCTGACCTTCACAACCCATGGGCGATATCGAGTTCTGTAGTTAGACCGGTCGAATTTTTAAGGGCTCCAACTACCCCTAACGACTGCCATAGATGTTCGTATGACAACCGGGACCGACGGCTTAACGTGCTCTCCGAGGCACGGAGGGATCTCAGTGTCTATATACATATATATTATTATATATATTACATATGTACAGTATAAATATATATATATATATATATATATATATAGATTTGCGGAACAAATTTACGGAATAACTAATACATACCTCCATACAGATAAATAAAATTGAAGTGTCTGTGTGTTATTAAAATTTTAAATTACCAGCTTTTTACTTAATGCATACGATAGGATACACGAAACTACCATAAAAATGCCATTTCTAAAATTTATGTCTGTCTGTCTGTTTGTTCCGCTAACCTCTCACTGATGTAATAAGGTGTAATATGCTTAGACTACTTTTGATTCCGGGAATGTGTTCCCGTGGGAATTTTGGAACCATAAAACTATTTCATGCGGACGAAGCTGCGGGCATCTACTACTAATGTATATAACCACAAGATCTACTTAACTCCAAACGTAACCCGGGTCACGATATCCTAACTCATGACCGCCATTACTCCTCACTTTAATTAAAGACGATTGTCTTACCCATCAATAACATACCGAGATTTAAGGGCACAAGTGATGTTGACAGGGAAGCCCAATGTCGATATAAGTAGGACTTCGATGAACATTTAAAGCATTTTAAGAACACTGATAATGTGAAATTATTAAGATTTATTGAATGAATGAATTACATGTGAATAAAGGCGCGGCTGCTGCTAAAACAGCTGCATTATGCTAACTTAGCAGTTATTATGTACCCGAGTTTTATTGCCAGGTTCTTTCTCTCGGTTCTACCTATTCCTTTGCGAATCTGGCAGTACATGTAAAGCAATAATAATTTTTATTTTAAGTACTTACTGACGTTTGTAAGAGCCGTTTTATGCCCTATACAAATAAATAAATCATTTGCTTTCATTTCCTAAGTATTTGATCTGTTTGTGGTTGATACACTAGAGTCATGGGGTCCGAGTGCCACTGCCTTTTTACAGACATCGCTAAACGTCTGATCGATGCTTCTCAAGACCAGAAGGTTAGTTAGGTCCTGGCTCAAATAATTAACATCGCACTCCAACGTGACACCGCAGCCAGCATTCTGGAAACGGATTATATACTTCATGAACAATATTGTAACGACATAAAATTTCTGTTTTTTTTGTTTGTTTATAAAGTTTTATTTTACAGTTGTCAGACACCAAAAAACGTATCTTATTTTAAATAAGTGAAAGACAGACGAGAGATCCGTAACCGCCAATACCAATGTTATACAATTTACAGGGTCCAAGTGACCCGAGCCGACATTTTATTACCAAACTTTTAACTCGAAGGATCGTATCGGCTTATTGGTTGTGTAAACTTTATGTTTCAATTTCCTTCTCAAGCTACATGTTAATATAATATATTCAATGTTTACGTTATTACAGTTTATACTCTTAGAGGGACATTAGCATCCTATCATGATCCTACCGTAAATATTAACTTATACTGTCGTTTAACTTAACATCTGCTCAGTAACTGCTTCGGTGGCGTGGTCGGTAGTGCATCGGCTTTCGACTCCGGAGTCTCGGGTTCGATTCCCGGGTCGAATCAATATTATTTATGTATTTAGATATATATAAGTATGCTTATCAGTTGTCTAGATCCCATAGCACAAGCTTATAGCTTAGTTTGGGCTAGATGACGTTGTGTGAGAATGTCTTAAAATATTTTATATTTATTTATTTATATAGTAACACTTGCATGTTATTTTAAAGCTAAAGTTTAACTTCTAATTGTGTAATAAACACCAGATCAAGAATATATTTAATGCTGAAAAAATTCACGTCAAAAATTGACACAACTACCAACTTTAAATTACCGAAATGGAATCAAATAATTATCGGAATGGGATCAAATTGAAATGGGACCATTTCGAAAGGAGCTTTCATTTTGAAACAAGAATTTTTTAAATCGGTATCCCCAGTCTAGAAATATGTGAGGTAACAAACATAAAAACATACAGTCGAATTAAGAACCTCCTTCTTTTTTGGAAGTCGGTTGAAAATAGTAAATGATCATTAAATAGAGTTTGATGAAGTTGTAGAAATGAATGTATACAATTTTAAGGAGTTAAGTATTACAGGTCGGTAATGTTTTAGTGTGCATATCAATTGCCTTATAGCTTTCTTCTTTACATTGGGAACTGAGTGTTCTACTTAGAAGTATCGTATCGTGTTGATACGATACTTCGACCTTTAATTTTGTCCCATTTCTTGAAACTATTGAACCGATTCAGAAAGTTATTAATTCCTATGTAACAGCGTCATTCCCAAATGCTATTGTGTCAGTGTTTCTAATCTGTGATAATGATATTGCTATGCTTTTTATTTTGGTACTGTGTTTGTCGGAATTGAACAGAAAAAAACTATTCCACGCTGGAGGAGCGTTGTGTATCGGCTAGTTCGGACAATGATACCGATCTGAACAATAAATTTGTATGAATTATTAATAAGTTACGCATAAATATTGATGCGGAATACAATATACCTATCTATTATGCAGCAGTGGACTTAAATGTAGTCGAATTAACGTCGAATTAAATAAATAAATAATTAATTTCGAACACAAAGTATGTAAAGAGTGCTCTGCCTCCATTATCATGGACGCATTTCCTGTAATTTATGCGGTAATAAAAATTGTAATGTATTTTGACCGTCGCGCGTCGCTTGTACTGCGGTGACAACTGGTGTGCTTGTACTGTAGCACTGCTGGAGCTGGATCCTTTGTGTGGATTGTGTTGTGCGTCTTGTAGCGATTTCATCCATGTGGTGGTGTTTACTTGGTTAAAATGTTTTATTGTTTATTGCTGAAATGTCTCATTCAGACATTTATAGAAAAAAGGTAGTACCTAATTAAAAATACAAGTTACTATCGTTCGCGTGAACGTAAGTCAAAATTCTTGCGTTAACAATGGTTTATTATACACTATTTATCAACAAAAAGGTTTCTGCAAGAATCGGTTACGACAAAACCATGACAAAACTAAACCGCCTGACTAGACTACATCACACCATAACACGGACTAGGTTTTATTAAAAAATGCAGGTGTCTGTCTGTTTAGTGACGATAAACGTAAAACATACTGAATGAATTTTCTTGCAATTATCAGTAAGTATTAGCTGAAAGAAGGAAAGCGCACTTGGATACCTAGATAAAGTTATGTGTCTATATAAATGTCTTGTAAAACTAAAGCGTAGTAAGTAGGTTCTTGGATGCTAACAACCCAATCAGCATCTCCATGGCCCGAGACATCCACACCTGCATGCGACGCACCTGGTGACAAACGAACAGTCTCCGGCTAATAATCCAAAGTTCCCGGCAATAGGATCATGGGACCACTTCTGTTTACTCCTTCGGGGATAAAGACTAGATGTTGTGGGTGCTTGTTGAGAGTAGCGAATTGCCTGACTCATAAATCTCTTCTCCCTCCTTCCTCTCCTCCTCTTCTCCCGAAATACAAATATACGTAGTTTACTATCTTTTATTCTAAATGATCCACAACAAGAGGTGTAAACTCTAAATTAGCCCCGCGAGTAACATTACCGGTTACCGTAAATCTTACACGAATAAACTAACGCTTTCGTTCTTTTTAGAGTACATTGTTCTTCTCGTATTTTAAGTTTGCTTTAAAAGAAGATAGCGTTTTAATTGCAAACAGAAACGTAACTTATCCACTGCAAAAAATATTTGAGAGCTGCAATTTCGTCTGTAGGTAAATTATTTCACACAATTTTTAAATAAACTTTATTCTAATGGCATTTAATAAAGCAACACCTGTATCCCTAAGGGGTGAGTAGGCAGAGATGTATTGCACACCCATATTATGCCAGTACTTCTGTCGGTCCTAGTCCCACATAATAGGGGCCAAACCTATTGTCGTCTTCAGGCACTATACAGCATACCATCAATAAACATGTAATCTGAACCTAAAATCCCATAGTCAGGACAAATGTTACATACATACAATATCCACTGTCTGAACACTGACGACGACACCGCACTCCACGCGTTGGTGGAGTGCTCAGCGTGGGCGAGTCAGCGCCGGGACCTCGTAGTGGGTCTGGGCGTAGATACCCTCTCGCTGGGGACCATGCTTCAAGCCATGGTCTCCAGCGGGAGTAGGTGGAACGCAGCCGTGTCCTTCTGCGAGCAAGTCCTGCTCGCGAAGGAGGCGGCCGGGAGGGAGAGGGAGCGTACCCTCACCGCCGAGTTCCGTAGTCGACGGCCAGGGCGCCCCAGACTCCGCGACTACGCCCAAGACTATCGACCTCCATGATCGGGGCCTGAGGACGGCGAGATCGCCACACGCCGTCCTTACAGAAGCATGCTAGAAGGGTTGCGTGCTGCGGGGCCTTTGCTCCATAGCACGCAACCAGATTCACTCACTGACGCGGGATAATACCCTACCCCAACGACGCGGGATTCTCGTCCCGACCAAACACCCGCAGAAACCACAGAGGTGGTCAAAGTCCGCCGGGCGCCACTGGACATACCCTCTGCTAGTAACCAGAGACGCCCGGCAACGGACGTTAGAGCGGCCGCGGCCTTGGGCCGCGGAATTAAAAAAAAAAAAAAAAACTGTCTGAGCGTTTTGATTGACACTACTATAAATGCAGTGCGCCTTCGTATTTTCAATTTACAGTACCGTTTTCAACACTAAAGTTAGTCTGACAATACCCATTATGAACAAAACTTTGGTACAAAGCCATTGTAGCAGGTGAAGTCAACCTTACCCACCGGCGGTTCAGCGGAGGCTCACGAGACAATTGGATGGTATCCCAGGGCGCCAGTTCACATATGAACGGTGTGTGTGATGATTGGAGAATTCAATAAGGTACCACAGTTAGAGGGTTCACAGAGAGTATAATTTATAAGCTTACAATATTGAACAATATATATTGAATTTGGTTGTACAGTTAACACAAAAAGGGTAGGTATGTAGCTGCTAGCCTACTTCTTAAATCTTAGATTATAGGTACAGTAATTATTTTAAACTTGACCTTTATATTATGACGCTAGTTCTTGAAACTGGAGTAGACAGAATTGTGGATGAAGAACACAGGATTAGATGGTGAGCAAAATACTTAGCTTAATTGTTATGGTTCACGCGGTCAGCTGGGATTGTCAGGGGGCGCACGTGCTGTGGTCCTGTGAGCCCAAGACGACCTCGCGTATCCTTGCCGTAGAATGTTTAGGCTATTTCGGTACTGCTCCAGAAACGTCGACTACCCTTGCAATTCTGCTCCAAAACACCGGACATCAGTAACACTATCAAGAAATGCCCTTTGGAATGCCTAAAACAGAAAAATGCTTCCACGTTGTCCAAGTCGAATGGGAGGGAACACTCCCAGCCTCTTGAGATCACGTTCGATAGGACGCTTGAAAAGTATCGACAATTGCTTCGACTCAATTTATATTATTCCCAGTAAAATAACTTCTTCCAGACTTGTAGGTTAAGTATCAGACAGATGTAGTGATCTAGAGATATTTTCACTAAAGTATCCAGCAGTGGAAAGAGACCCACGACAGCTCGCGCCGGCTTTTTATCAACTCCGAGGTGTTTCTAGATTCTTCCTTTACTGCAAAAAACTAGTTCTAACCACTTTTCTACAAGCAAAACTTATCGTCAGCCGGAAACACCTCTATGGACAAAACGCAAAATCATTGACACATTTTTTTAAGGAAATTTTATGATCTGGCTAGATATTACTTTGCCCAGTTCCCACTAAATCCTCTAGAGTGCGCTATACAATTTGTATAACACCGTATGGTAAATGAATAATAGTCAAGACTTGACGTTTGTCGAGTTGACATCTATACATCAACTGACACTAATGACGTTCATAATATCATTACAAATTTTTGTTTACGTTTTGTGAGTGCAATGAAATTACGATGTTACACCACCCCTCCCCTTAAGAGGATTTCCTGTGGGGAAGTATAACCATCACAAGGAAATTCAGAACGAAACACAGTGAGTGACTAAAGTCAAAGAGCTTAATCCTATCCAAACGTTAGCCTAAATAAACGATTTGTATCATGTCCATGATATCAAGGTATTCATGGACATGAGATCAAACCTAACAAGAAAACAAATGCCAATACCTACACTACATCAACAGGAGTAGAATTGTAGTACGACATTGTCCTAATATGAAATAAAGATGTAACCACAAAAACTACATTTTCCTATCTACCTAGAGAAATTTTTAAAACACGCACGGCTTTGAGGAAGGAACGCTCGATACGGCGACCTACCTACATCCCTAAGAAGAGAAATACAATTGACGGACTTTCACCAAAATATAGGTGAAGTTCCAAGAGAAAAGTATATCTATAACCTAATATTCCTTACACTTTACCTGCCTACGTGCCTCTTACCTAACGCAAAAACATACTGGTAAGGACCTCTTATTTTAAGTAGGAAGAAAAATAAAATTAAAAGACTCCCTCGTAGATAACCTCTCGTAACCCAAAATGTCTCATACGTCGGGTGACGGCGATATGCCCGGTTGAACGTCTTCGCTATATTTTAAAATATCTTTAATATGGTAGTCTCCCAATGCTTTACCACTCAGGTCCGACAAGCTATACACGAGCGAAGAACGTTTAGCTGACACCACGCATTTCATAAATTTTGGTGCCAGCTTAGAAGTGAAATTTTTAGCTTTATTTGATAAGTAATGCGTGCGTTTATACACAATCTGTCCCACCTGCAATTCCACATGTCTTTTTCTAAAGTTGTAATATTTTACATTCCGCCGGTGAGCAGTGTCTAGATGCCTTCTCACCTTAGCATACATGATCTCTAATTCTTGAAGCTTTCTTCCATACGATAGAGGGTTATTAACAGCCACTGAATTAGGATGACATGGGATTTCAGATTGCCTATAAATAACACCATCCCCTACAAACTCCCTACCATGAACCAGGAAATAAGGTGAAAACCCGGTAGCTTCACTAACAGCTGTGTTAAGCGCACATTGCAAATCCACCAAATTCTCATCCCATCTCCTATGTTCAGATCTCACATAACATGAGATAGATTGAACTACGTTCCTTATCGCACGTTCAGCTTGATTCGTCTGGGGATGATACCTAGGATTATAATAAATATTAGGTACGTTATATTTAGTTAAAAGATCTTTAAACTGTTTACTAACATACTGAGGCCCATTATCCATATAAATAGTTTTACACACTCCATGAACCAGAAACACATTCCTTTCTATGAACCTGGCTACTGTTGCACCTGTTGCTAGCCTTATAGGACACAACATAACATACTTGCTAAAGTAGTCAGACACAACAATTAAATATACGTTTCTGTTTCTGGAGACTGGAAATGGTCCCAGCAAATCACAAGAGATGGCTTCAAACGGCTTGGAGACAAGTTTAGGATTACCCATAAGACCTGGCCGAGATGTATTAACAGGTTTATATAGTTTGCACACTTCACAACTCCCCACATATTTTTTCACGCTCTCATACATCTGAGGCCAATAGTAACTAAGTGACAAACGTTTATGGGTTTTCCACACACCTAGATGAGCACTTACAGTCTCATCGTGGTGTTTTTTTAATAACTCCAGCCTATCTTCTTGTGGAACTACCAGTTTCCATTCGAAATCTGTCTTAAGATCATATTTATTTTTAGTGAACCTATATAAGAGATTATCCCTAATGCTAAAATTAGGGTAGTGCTTAGGATTATTAGTGACCCTATTTTTAATATGTAAGTACCACGGATCTTTAGTCATAGTACAGTCCACCAAATCAATCTTAATACGAGATAAAGCATCTGGGACAATATGGTCCTTGCCTTTACGGTGCTCTATATCAAAATTGAATTGGCTCAGTCTCATGCTCCAACGAGCCAAACGACCTGTGGGGTTCTTAAGTTTATTAAACCATAAAAGGGAGGCATGATCAGTCACTACAGTACATGTTTGACCTTCCACGTACTGCCGAAACTGTTCTAAGGCGAAAATCACAGCTAACAGTTCCCGCTCAGTAGTACTATAGTTTATTTCATTCCGGTTCAGTGTGCGACTGCAATACGCAACAGGGTGTTCCACACCATCATGGCTTTGTGTTAACACCGCGGCTACAGAGTACGCAGAGGCATCACTGAGTATTCGGAAAGGAATGGTGTACACAGGCATTTTGAGTATAGGAGCAGAAACTAACGCCGACTTAAGGAGGTTAAAAGCTTCCTCAGCCTCAGACGTCCACAAGAACTCTACCTTCTTCGATGTCAGTTTGCAAAGTGGCTTGCTAGTTTTAGAAAAGTTATTTATGAATCTCCTGTACCAACCTGCCATACCCAGGAATCGCTTCACCTCTTTGGGGTTAGTCGGGGTAGGATAGTTGAGGATCACATCAACCTTACCGGGGTCTGTTCTCAGGCCATGCTTATCGACATAGTAGCCAAGATACTTCAGCTCGCTTCGACAGAAATGAGATTTTTTCATGTTGATTGTCAAACCAGCGTCCTTTAAGCGCTGATAGACTCTGTCTAAGAGTTCTACATGCTCTTCAAAGGCACTAGATATACAAACTATGTCATCCTGGAAGCAAAATACCTTATTGTCGAATTCTGGGCCAAATAGCTTGTCCATCAGCCGTTGCATGGTTGCGCTTGCCCCTACAAGACCAAAACTCATGGAGTTAAAATGAAATAGCCCCCTTCGCGGTACCGTGAAGGCAGTCTTCTCAGCAGAGAGAGGAGAGTCATAAGGTATCTGCCAATACGCAGCACTTAAGTCTATGGAAGTTAAATATTTGGCATTATTAAGATGATCTAAAATCTGATTTATGTAAGGCAGAGGGTACGCATCTGCCTTAGAAATAGAGTTAAGTTTCCTACAATCTAAACACAGCCTTAGTTCACCGTTGGCCTTCTCTACCATCACAACTGGAGAGTTCCAAGGGGATTGAGATGGGGATACTACACCTAAATCTAGCATCCTATCCAACTCCTTCTCTAGAGCCTGTTGTTTGATGGGAGACAACGGATAATATCTTTGTTTAATTGGTTTATGATCGCCGGTATCTATGGTATGATTTACTAAGGTCGTTCTGCCTAACCCTACTCTATCGGTGTTAATAGAATCAAATTTCTCGACAATGCGGTCTATTACCACTTTTTGGGCTTTATTCAAGTTGTCATACTCCTCGAGTCCATTGTTAAGTGACAATGTCTCTATGGGGTTACTCGAATTAAACCTCTCAGAGGGAAAAGTGTGTGCAAACAGCTCATTAGCCAACTCAAAATGATGCCAAAAGTCTATCCCAAATACCATTGAAGTAGTAATATCTGGGACGACATAAAATTTAATTACTTTAATAGTGGAATTATATAAGACAGGTAAAGAGACATAGCCTAAGCACTTAAGTTTAGTGCTGTCAGCCGTTTTTATAATGCCGCAGCGATCCGGGCTAAAGCTTTCTACTTTAAAGCCAAGATCCAAAAATATGCGGTGTGAGTCATTCCCTAATATAGAGCATGACGCACCAGAATCTAAGAGACCTAATACATTTAAGTTGAGTATTCTCACCTCGAGATAGGGTCGAATATCGTCTTCCTTTTGTTCAAAAAGAGCCTCGCAGTGAGAAGAACCGGTTAGGGTCCCGATTTCTACCACGATAGGTGCAAGACTCTTGCAAGCTAGTTTTTTGGCTCCAGTGGCGTATTGCACTTAGGGCAATCAGGCCTTTTTACACCTTTCATACCACACCTAAAGCACAATATTTCCCTAGAGCGCTCGCAGGAGTATGCACTGTGGTTAGAGTCTCCACACCGTAGGCACCTTCTACTAGTCGTTGAGGGTCTATTCTCAACAACTGAAACAGATTCATTAGATGAAGGACTACGTTCTACTAGAGAAACCTGTTTTCCAGGTTTAACTATGTTTTTATTCTGAAGTTTGTTTAAATCTGATGAGATGGTGAACGTGTTGAGCTCGGGCTCCCTAAAACTTTCGGCTCTGACACGTGCCAACTCCAAGCGTTTTCCTAAAGATTTTAATTGTTCAACACTGTCGACTTCATGTAAGGCAAGTTCCTTCATGTAGTCTGGTCTTATGTTATGCATCAAAATATCTAATTGTTCCTTTTTAGTCATAGAGAAAGAAAGTCTTGAGAACATGGCGGACATGGTCGAAATGTAATTTGCCAATGTCTCGGTTCGGGCTTGTGTACGACGCCTAATTTCATCACGCAACCTGTAATCGTAATCAGGCGTGTCAAAGTTTAGCTTCAAATCAGTGATAAGCTGTTGATATGAACTGATGGTGTCCCTATTAGTCCGGTACCACGCTAGGGCAGCACCGTCCAGCAAATCAGAGAAGGCAGCCAATATCTTCGACTCCTTGACTTCACGTGCCTGTCTAAGCTCTTCTAATCTTTCTAGAAATACGCGTACACAGGTCGAACCATCATATTTTAAATTAAAAGTATTTAAATTGATCGGACGATCCTTGTAAACTACGGTCTCCCGAGCAGTAGGGATTTCTGGCAAGCTACTACGTATCGAGCGGTCACTCCTCAAACGCACGGTAGGGATCCTATCATCGAATTGTTGTTCTGTGTCGCTATCTGAATTTTCTGATTCGCCCCCTGGCTCAACAGTAGCGAGAATCTTGATGAGCCTACCTCTGATATCATTTAGTGACTCACAATCTATACCACAGCGAGCTAAGCGATCTATCAAATAATTAGCCCTAAGAGCGGACCTCGAACGAACATTCCTATCTCTACCGACCTCACCCGATGCGATAAGTGCCTCCAATTCTTCTACCTTGGGCTCACAAGACTGCAGCTCGATGTCAGGACTCGGTGTCCCGATGGGCATAGCCTTCAAACTGCCACGTCGAGATAATCTGAAGACCGTCCTCAGCTGACTTCGCAGTGAAGTGACCGTTGAAGAAGAGTCAACTGAAACCCCAAGAATTTCGAGTTCATAAAACAGTTCATCCTTTCTCAGGCAAGATATATATTTGTGGATGTATGACATCTTAAAAGGATCTAAGTATAACAGGCAAAAATTAAATTTAAGTTCTCCTAAGTGGAGGTACAAAGAGAATTCAAAAATATTAATAGTTAGAATTAGGTGGTATTAATACAACTGCCTACCTTCTCTACTAGTTTAAATCACTAGATTTAACACTATATTAGTGATAAAGAGCAGAAAGTATTGTTTTACATTAAAGTTAATGAGTAGTTGATAAAGTATTTCTTTATCACTTTGCTCGGTTGCAATAGTTAAAGAAAGTTAAGTTACAATAAAAAACTTTGAGGTTTTATCCTCATCTTAGAAATCAAAAAATATATGGGTCACGCCCTTGGAGAGAAAAATTCTACCCACTATTGAGTAGATAAAATTTATTTATTCGAAAAATATGTTTTTTTTTTTTTTTTTTCTTTGATTTCACCCTCAAAAGAAAAAAAAAAGAAAAAAAGGTTTGCCTACTAAGATAGTTAGCAGGCAAACAGACTTAAAACTAATCCGAAAAAAGGGGCCGAATGAATTTAATAATTTTAGCAGCAATTTTAATTTTGAAAATAAATTTTGATTTGGTTGTATCACGAAGTGGAAATGGGAGACAACCTTTCTTACGTACCTGCCGCTTGGTACAGCCAATTAAGGTCCTGGAGAGTTTCAGACCGTTTACCCTATTGAAACCCCGACCATCACACACACAAAATGGAGAAAAGCCCCACGTTGGGCGCCACTTGTAGCAGGTGAAGTCAACCTTACCCACCGGCGGTTCAGCGGAGGCTCACGAGACAATTGGATGGTATCCCAGGGCGCCAGTTCACATATGAACGGTGTGTGTGATGATTGGAGAATTCAATAAGGTACCACAGTTAGAGGGTTCACAGAGAGTATAATTTATAAGCTTACAATATTGAACAATATATATTGAATTTGGTTGTACAGTTAACACAAAAAGGGTAGGTATGTAGCTGCTAGCCTACTTCTTAAATCTTAGATTATAGGTACAGTAATTATTTTAAACTTGACCTTTATATTATGACGCTAGTTCTTGAAACTGGAGTAGACAGAATTGTGGATGAAGAACACAGGATTAGATGGTGAGCAAAATACTTAGCTTAATTGTTATGGTTCACGCGGTCAGCTGGGATTGTCAGGGGGCGCACGTGCTGTGGTCCTGTGAGCCCAAGACGACCTCGCGTATCCTTGCCGTAGAATGTTTAGGCTATTTCGGTACTGCTCCAGAAACGTCGACTACCCTTGCAATTCTGCTCCAAAACACCGGACATCAGTAACACTATCAAGAAATGCCCTTTGGAATGCCTAAAACAGAAAAATGCTTCCACGTTGTCCAAGTCGAATGGGAGGGAACACTCCCAGCCTCTTGAGATCACGTTCGATAGGACGCTTGAAAAGTATCGACAATTGCTTCGACTCAATTTATATTATTCCCAGTAAAATAACTTCTTCCAGACTTGTAGGTTAAGTATCAGACAGATGTAGTGATCTAGAGATATTTTCACTAAAGTATCCAGCAGTGGAAAGAGACCCACGACAGCTCGCGCCGGCTTTTTATCAACTCCGAGGTGTTTCTAGATTCTTCCTTTACTGCAAAAAACTAGTTCTAACCACTTTTCTACAAGCAAAACTTATCGTCAGCCGGAAACACCTCTATGGACAAAACGCAAAATCATTGACACATTTTTTTAAGGAAATTTTATGATCTGGCTAGATATTACTTTGCCCAGTTCCCACTAAATCCTCTAGAGTGCGCTATACAATTTGTATAACACCGTATGGTAAATGAATAATAGTCAAGACTTGACGTTTGTCGAGTTGACATCTATACATCAACTGACACTAATGACGTTCATAATATCATTACAAATTTTTGTTTACGTTTTGTGAGTGCAATGAAATTACGATGTTACACCATTAGCTGTACTAGTGGTAAACAGCCACTGACACGACACGTCACTACGCCACCAGTACGCCAGTACGCCAATGCAACGGCAACTTTTCATACAACACGTGCCAACATAAAACTTCTACGTGAGATTGTTCACAAAAAAGGAACGCTACGAGGTACCTACATGGTAGGTACTGTATATCTGCGAAAGTAGACTCGTTATCAGACTCTTTAATATATTTTATACATGTATAAAGATTGATAATATAATATTTGTAAGAGTAACAGAAGTAAAACTCGTAACTTCGTAAACTTTCGTAAACTTCGTAAACGTACCTACATCACATAAGGCCACAAGATGAAATGGGACACAGTTTTCAGCTTCAATTATAGTATGTATTCAGTTATGTATATAGTATATTTATATTATATATTTTAGAAGTTAAACCTTTAATATAATTATGTTTGATCTTTATATTACTACAATAGTAGGTTTCGATATATCTACATTCTTTCAAATCGCGCGTACTAAGCGGTACGGGCGGTTCTAAACAATAAGAGAATGACTTTCCCCTCTCATGCAAACGATAGGGATCATTATTATCATTAATATTCCAGCCAAACCATTATCATAATATAACAGAATTATAACCATTAGGTATACCAGTAACATAACATATTTCTATAGAGTTGCTCCCTCGAGTCTGAACGGTCTCGGTACGTTCTGTTTTCGGCAGTAACAGTAACTATTAGGAATATTGTTATTACGCAGTTTATGTCCGTATGTGGTTTGATCAGATAATGTCATTCGTATAATACGAGGAAAGTTCGACACTTCTGGGCTTGTGAAGCTCTGATTATTATCAATCAAAGTTGCAAAAATATGACTGAAGCTTATCTTTTGTGTAAGAAAACTAAAATGTTTATTTTCGGGTGTGAACGACGATCAACTGGTTCCTATGTTCCTACTAAAATATCTGTTCAATAACGTATATTCTTATTTTGAAGAACTTTATTTTAAACAAAATTAAAGTTTGAGCTTATATACCCAGAGCCTTTGACTGACAGACATACTTCACGTTATAAAGGCTGCAAATTTGTCAGAGTACCTATGTTCCTAACACAGATGAGAACGGTCAGTAAGTATGAGGTGTCGGTTGTAGTTACTTCCGGAGCTACTGCTACTGCTACTTGATAAGTAGCAAAGATGGATAAAATGGTACCTTACTTACCTCATTTTATCAAGCTTCAGTTTTTGATATTTTGTTCAGAATAACAGTAGAAATCACGTCACCAATTCCCAGACCCCTGTCACGGTTGCAACCCCTTGCCAGACCCCAATAACCCTGGGACTGCCAGATATGAGTAGTGATTTAAAAGCTGAAGATTTCTCAGAGCATGTGCCCTACACAGGTAAGCTCGATCAGTGAGTATGGAGTGTAGGTAATAGTTTCTTTCGGAGATATCCGGAGGTATGTCTGTCAGTCATGAGCTCCAAGTCTATTACGCAGAAGTTTCTAATCAATGGTCCATCAATTGCAAACACTACGGCTTTGTTTTTAATTGCTTTTATATTAGAATTGTTAACAAATATTGATAGTAATATTATATTATTGAAACAATAAAATACTCGCCCACCCATTGAAACCGAAGCACAATCATTACGTGTGCGTATCGACACATTCACTCGCTCATAACATAAAAGTTGGGTTGTTTTTACACCCAGATTTACGAGCCTATAAACTTGCGCCATCTGTGAGATGTGTACGTAAACATACATATTAACAATGTACAGTAATATGAAATGCTTATGATATTATATTTAGTCGTGGGTTTGAATCCAAACCAGGACAAACATCGAGATAGATATTATTATAATAAATAAGTTGTATATAAGTCCGACCGGTCTAACTACAGAACTTCGATATCTCACATGGGTTGTGGAGGTCAGATTCAGTCGCTTCACGGAAAATGTCGAAATTCAGCCGAGTCGCAGTTAGACTGGAAAGCCGACCCCAACTGAGTTGGGAAAGGCTCGGTGAATGATGATCTATCAAAATCAAAAATCAAAATCAAAATATCTTTATTCATGTAGGTCACAAAGTAACACTTATGAACGTCAAAAAAAGAAAATGCTTCTACATTTACATTTACCGCCAGATTCGCAAGGCAATAGGTAGAGCCTGTGAGGAAAGAACCTGGCAAGAAAAACTCACGGCCACTCTTTTTATTCGCCAGTAAATACAATGATTCTGTTACAACAATAAAAAGAGGGCAAGGGCAGTAAGTGACCATGTGTGGACCAAGTGAACTTACAAATTTTGAATCTGTTATTCACAAAAAAAAAGTCAATACTAGTTAAAGGTGCCACATAATCTCAAAGTACCCATACCTTACAATATCATAATAATAATAATTTAACAATAATAAGTGAGTTTCAGCAATAAAACAACATTTCAAACAGAAGTAGCCCCTATGAAGCTCGAGTGATGAGCAAGCAACTCATTGCCATTTCTCTGTATCGTTTAGATAATCTTTAATAGTATAATATGCCTTTTTTAGGAGGTGTGTCTTAACAGCCACTTTGAATTTATTCAAAGGAAGGTTCATAATGTTTAGAGGAATTTTGTTATAAAAACGCACACCAAATCCTGCAAAGGAGTCATGAACCTTCTGTAAACGATAATACGTCCCAACCAATTTATGCTTATTTCTAGTTTTTATTGCATGTATGTCACTGTTCACACTGTATAAATGTATATTCTGTTTAACGAACATAATATTCGCATATATATATTGTGATGCAACTGTTAAAATGCCTATTTCTTTAAATCTTTCTCTAAGAGAAACTCGTGCATTCAGTTTATAAATCGCACGTATAGCTCGTTTTTGGAGTATAAAAATGATCTCTATATCAGCTGCCTTGCCCCACAGTAAAATTCCATACGACATGACACTGTGAAAATAGCTAAAATAAACCAGCCTGGCAGTTTCTACATCCGTGAGCTGTCTGACTTTACTAATAGCATAAGCCGCAGAGCTAAGTTTCCCTGCAAGACCCGATATTTGGGCGTTCCACTGTAATTTACTGTCTAGAGTAATACCCAAAAATACGGTTGATTCTACAAGATTAAGGGTATCACCGTTCAAAATAATATTAGTACCGTAGTTCTGAACATTCGGCATACTAAATCTAACACACTTCGTCTTTTTTGCGTTCAGAAGTAAATTGTTAGTTGTAAACCAATCCAGAACTAGTGCAAGTGAACTATTTACTTCGTCAAAATTCCTCAGCTTGCGATCAACTTTAAAAATAAGTGATGTATCATCGGCGAATAGAACAATGTCGCACAAGTTCTGTACATAGAACGGTAGATCATTAATGTAAACTAAAAATAGAAACGGACCTAGAATTGATCCTTGTGGCACGCCCATAGCTACAGAAGCCCCAAAGACCGACTACCATTGATATCAACATGTTGTATTCTATCACTGAGGTATGAGGCAACTAGGTCCAGTGCCGAATCTCTGATACCATAATAATTGAGTTTCCGTAATAGGGTATTATGTTCAACGCAATCAAAAGCTTTGGAGAGATCGCAAAATATACCAATGGCATCTTGCTTATTCTCCCAGGCATTGAAAATATGCTTCAGAAGCGTTACCCCTGCGTGAATGGTAGAACGACCTCTTGTGAATCCATACTGCTCATTATGTAGTAGCATATTTGAATTAAAATGTGATTGTAATTGCTGCAAAATAATTTTTTCAAAAATTTTACTAATGGCAGGTAGTATTGAAATTGGTCTAAAATTACCAGGGTTGCTTTTTGATCCAGTTTTAAATAAAGGTATCACTTTACTGTATTTCATGAGATCAGGAAACACTCCACTATTGACACATTTATTAAATATTGCAGCTAGATGTGGAGATATATTCACAATAATGGACTGAAGCAATTTTACAGAAATACCCCACAAGTCAGCTGTCTTTTTTGAGTTAAGCGACTTGAATACTTTTATAATATCATTAGGGTTTACATATTCAAAGCTAAATGAGACATGACACTGATTCATGCCGCTTTCCAGCATACGTTGAGCTTTAACTGGGCAAGAATTCAAGGAGCTAGTTATATTCGCGGGTATGTCTATAAAAAAAATATTAAAGGATTGTGCTACATCTGGTTCTTTGTTAATGACTTTATTATCAATAATTAATTCAAAGTCATTGTCACGGGGCTTTAGGCGATCGGTTTCAGCATTAATTATATTCCAAGTCGTTTTGACTTTATTGTTGGACTGTTTAATCTTATTACTCAAATATAATGACTTGGCAGCAACACACGCTTTTCTGAAAGTTTTGGAATAATCTTTAACATACTGAATAAAATCAGGATTAAAATTATATTGCTTCATACCATATAATTCATACAACTTAGCTCTACTTTTGTAGATGCCAGTGGTTGCCCAGTCACAGAACTGGAGGTTTCCATTTTTATAAAAAGTTCTTGATTTAAATATATTGTCGAACTCAGATTTAATTGTATTAAACAAGGACTCATATAAGTTATTTGGATCAACCTGGTTAAAGTCAATACTAGCAACTTTTGCAGAAACGCTTTCATTAAATCGTTCTAGGCGATATGTACTCATTGGCCTACATGAATTTTTTTTTCCTTTAGCCGTGATATTGATGGGAAATACGACCTTCTGCCCCAGATGGTCAGACTTGAAGTTACTTAATACCTCCTTTGTCAGGAGTTCACAGTTGCAAAATATATTATCTAGACATGTTGCAGTATGTGATGTGATTCTAGTTGACTCTGAAAATAAGTGTTGTAAGCCGAAGGAACTAAATAAATTGATAAAATTATTAATAATTTTTTTTGGATTGTCTCCAAACTGTCTATGTCAATATTATTCTGCTCAATAAAAGCAGGTTGATAAGCCAATAATTTGGCTTGACTCAATACGAAATTAGCTAGCAAAGTAGCTACCTGTCGTCGCAAAAAATTTGATAGTAAATAACTATCACATGTCAAGATATAATTATTATTCAATACAATATTACAGTCAAATAATTCTACATTCCTACAATGTGTAGTCAAAGTATGTAGCTTCATATTAATTTTATATCTAATATAGTTTTCGTTTTGCGTATGAGATTTACTATAGGGTAATGCGGACAGTATTACCTGTTTAACATCTAACTTTGAAAATTGTTCAAAAAACCTTGTGACAGTACTCATGTTAGCGGTATCCCGTCTACCAATAAGAATGATTATTGTTGATAGTGGGCAATGTGTACTAGCTAGTACTCTATTAAGTATTTGAGAGTAGGAGGCCCCAGGAAATGAATGAGTTACAACTGAATTCCCTAAATGTTGTACTAAGTGATGTCCCAACTTCTTACCAATCTCATCACAATATACAAAGGCCTTCCCCTTATTAAAAGTTTATGTTAGATTGTTTCTAGTGTGAATAATATTGTCACACATACTGTGAAGAGTGTCAAAAGTTGAAGATGTTGACTCTTTTTGGGATGTTATCACTGGCATGGAAGGACATGGCAGAGATTTATCACAGTCCGGTGTTTCATTATACAACGTGTTTCATATTAGTGTGGTCATATCTCAAGGTTGCATTGGGTAGGGCCTAAATAATATATTGCGCGGGGTCTTTAATTAATTTAATAAAATATTGACTTATAATGACGTAGTCGATAAATTTTCCTTTTTATCGATAGCTAATTGAAATGAAGCTCTAAGACTGCACTACAAAATAAACATATGATTAGAATGAACTTTAGATTTGACCTCAAGTAGGTTTGCCAAACAGTGAAATAGATTCGGACAGTCTCGTTGTTACTCAAAATTTTAACCAACGGATAAAGTTACTTTATCAATAGTTATCATACAAAATAGTTTCCGAATCACAACTTGGGGTCAAAATAAAGAGTGCCTACTCAAAGTTATTTTTGAAGTTTTTCTATGAATTTATGTATCACGTGATTGTCGTGAATGTCACAACTCACACGTAATTTGTTGTCAACCTACTCAAATACCAGGAGCAACGCATTTGCTGTCGAAGAAAAGAGAAGAAACATTTATGTTCTTGTCTTCCTTAAATTTACACTTTTTATAAATTGGTTCCGCACAGATATTTAAAATACAACTGCTGTTTGTGTAGAAGTTTATGTTGTAGCTGTTGAGAACGCTGGTGGGTATAGTAGTATGTAGGTATTCAGTTTCGGGATAGAGAGATCGTGGATGCCAGTCACTGCACTACCATATCGTGAACTCTCTTTCGACTCATTTACCATGAAGTAAATGATCTGCAAGGTGTTTGGTTATTTTTGACCGACTTTAAAAAAGAGTAGGTACTTAGGTTCTCGATTCGTCATGATAATGTGATGCATAAAAGTTCATAAAACATTATCGCTAAAAGTGGCAACTTGTATGGTTGAACGAGGATATCAGAAAAAGTAGGAGGTGTTGGTGTCAGTTTCACTAATATGTATCTTAAGGACCCCTAAAAATTACAAAGAGAACCGCCCACTTTTTTGATTGGAGCCGCTTTGAAGAAACTAGGTATCAGTGGCGATGTCGGCATATATCAAAGACGTACACGTCACAACACGTAAATTTTACCGCAAAACCCATATTATTCCGGTGTTGCAAGTTAACGCAATGTTCTTCATAAACGGGGACTTTATGAAGAACATTCATTTTAACAATTGGTAATAAATTACTAATCTTAGACTACATGGATAAAGAAAGTCGCTTTTTCCGTCTGTCTGTTCTAATGTATGTTTAGTTCTTGAAAACTACGCAACGGATCTTGAAGCGGTTTTTTTTTAAATGGGTTTAAGTAGGTTTCGAAATGTATTTACATGCATACTATCATGCGAGCGACGCCGCGCTGGCATTCAACACTTTTATTTTATTTCATAGGTCTTAGGGAAATATCCTGTGTTTATGGTAAATAATAATTATGTTATTATTTATCTCTTAAATTATTTTATACTAGGTACCTACTAGCTTTTTTTCATAAATAAAACTAAGTACCTACTTGGTACTTTTATTAGATTTTTACCAAAATTACGACGTAATTCAAGGAAATAAGACATTGCACTTGGGCAACACTTACAACTATCTAATTTCTTTTCAGTTGCAAGTAAACTTTGATATTAGGCGTACGTAGTAATCTGTGTTAATCGATCATGGCGTATTTAAGTAATAGTGAATATTATGAAATGATACTTTGCGTCGGGGCAGCCGATGGCAGTCTGCGTGAAGCTCGTCGCCTTTATCGAGAAAGATTTGTGGACAATAGACTCGAAGGTGAACGGCGGCGGTTACCATCTGTGGAGTGCTTCCGAAAAATGGTGAACCGTTTACATGACACTGGTTCTTTCCGTGGTTCCCGCTCAGAAGGCAGACCATCTGTTGTACCACCAGAGCAAGAAGAAAGTATTCTCGAGCATTTTCAATCCAATCCCAGAACAAGTACTCGCCGCGCTGGAATTGTTCTGGGAATGAATCATTTGAGAGTATGGCGCGTGCTAAAAGCAGATGGTCAACATCCGTACCACTTCAGGCACACCCAAGAACTGACACCGGCTGATTTCGTACCACGTCTCAACTTTTGCCAGTGGTACCGAGAGGAAGCACAACGATCCCCTAGTTTCGCGAACCGTATTTTATGGACCGATGAAGCATCTTTTACTCGTGCTGGTATCAGTAACCAACATAACGAACATGTATGGACTCATCAGAACCCACACGCATCTGCAGAAAACAACTTTCAGCATCAGTGGCGTGTTAACATTTGGGCTGGAATAATCGGAGATATTTTAATTGGTCCTTTCGTGCTACCGAGTTCGCTAAACGGTGAAAATTACCTCGCGTTCCTTAGAAACGTCTTAGAACCCGAACTTGAAAACTTGCCTGTAACATTGTACACAAATATGATGTACCAGCAAGACGGGGCGCCAGCACATTATGCGAGAGATGTACGGGCGTATTTAGATGAGCGGTTTAACCAGTGGATCGGACGTGGTGGTCCCATACCTTGGCCTCCGAGGTCACCGGATCTCACACCACTTGACTTTTTTTTGTGAGGCTATGTCAAAAACAAAGTGTACAGTGCGGTATGTCTCACGCGTGAAGATATGGAGTCTAAAATATTTGATGCATTTAGCAGTGTAACTCCAGACATGCTGTGTAATGTAACTGCCAGCATGATGCGACGGACCCAACTGTGCATTGATCAAGGCGGGGAACATTTCGAGCCGTTACTTTAGTACCTACTTTTTAGTTTTGTGTTTATTAGAGGTAGGAAGTGTATTTTTTATTAAATTCAATAATGTTTATCTAAGTATCGTGATATTAGTGAGTTAGTTGTGTTTATTGTGGAACACGGTACCTACCTATCTACCAGGATGACATGCACAATGAAATCGGTTAGTTTTTGTTGTTTTAAAGTCCACAACCTATCATTACTACAAAATAGTATTCTGTACCAGGAGCATATGAAATAAGAGTTGTTTACGATTCATCGAAGAGGACTGAACCTTACGAATAAATTTGACCCTAGGTAGTGTTGGGTTTATAAAATATCGATTAAATGAACAAATCAATTAAATTTACATGACACCTTAAAAGTTTTAACTAAACTTGTATTTGCAATTTTGTCCGTGCGTATAGTTCTCTATAACTCAACGCGCATGTGTAACGAGGGTCAAATATGACCACACTAATATGAAACACGTTGTATAATTTTTCAAGGGAATAGAATCTTTGCTCATTACTGTGACATGAATCTACCAAGCTATTTAATGCCTCAATGTACTCTCCAATTTCTTTTTGAGCTATTTGATACTTTAATGTTATTGATTCTAAGGAGTCATTTAGATGCATTATTTCTGTCTGTAATTGTTGTATATCAGACTCATATTGGTCTGTTTGAGAACCTAATTGATTTCTACCTATTTCTATAAGCTGACTTGGTTTTACATTTGATTTACAAGTTCTAATATATTTGTTAGCACCCATTCTAAGTTTTTTCATGCATTTCTGTGTTTTGGAAATAAATTTATTTAGTTTAATATATTTTTTTAATATATTTCTGCTATTGCTAACTATTCTGATAGATTTAGAGGTAGTGGTTGGTTCAAAATGAATTAAATTAGGGTCACCACCCACCAGCTCACTATAGAGACTGTCGGAGAGGGCAGCCTGCTCTGCCAATTTGAGTGTCTCCATGTTGGTATTGGAGTTGTGGACATCACTCAGCTCGCACTCCAGAGTGTTAATGCGTTTTAAAGCTTGCTCATGAGTGTTGCTACAATCTTCAAAACCCATCACTGTTTCCTGGAGGCGCTCCCTCTCTATGATGAGCTCTGCGACCTGTCCGTGTAGCTCAGCCAGCTCTTGTTTGAGTTGGGTGTTTTTTTCCACAATATTTATGACTTCTATCTCACTGTCCGCACGTTCCTCTAACAACTGATAGTTCAACTTTTTAGAAATCTCCAGTTCTTTTAGTGTGAGATTTAGCTTTTGTTGCAAGTCACGGGTGACAGCACTGCGGGTCATCATGGTTATTTTCTTTTGTTCTCAATAAGGAATTTAGTGGCACTGAAATAAAAAGGATAGTGTATAGCAACTGTGTATGTGAATGGAGTTAATTAAGTTTAGGGAATATCAAGAAATAATTAAATAAAGATGAATTATTATTTAAGAAAGGAGGGTACTAAAACAGAAACAAACTAGTTAAAAAGTTATAGTTTATAATGAATTACTTGAGATTATTAGGTATTAATGATGAATAAAATAAGATAATAACAAAATATTAAGATGATTATAGTGAAATCAGGTAGGCAAGATACTTATGATACACAAGTGTTGAGTTTTAAGAAAAAAAAAAAAAAAAAGAAAACAATACAAAACAGGATAGGAAGTATTAACAAGCACTAATTTAGGTGAGATTGTATGTGAGTAGTTGTTGAGTGAGTGTTTATATTTGTCTGAGGCAAATTGTTGTTGTCATCGAGTTGGCTTCCAACTTGTCAAGGCAACTGAGACTTTAACAGAGCCAGATGTGTGGTTTGACGTTGCTCACAGTTATGTGAGCCTTTGTAAAGTACTGTACTGTATGAAAAAGTGTAAAAGAATAGTAATAACACTAATACTTCCCGTGAAAGATAAGGCTGGTTCAAAATTTTTCACTTTAATATGTCCGTTACACCAGTAGTTTAGACTTTTGATATACCGCAATTATACAAAGATACAATATGCACCCGTACTTATTACTTAGTTACACACTATTATATACTATATTCTAATAGAAAATGAGGACAAAGCTTTGTGTAATGAGCGCGATAATTTGTTCTCTAACAGAGTGTAATTTATCTATAACTAGCGGACGACTACGGCTTCGCCTGTGACAACACTTTCCTCGAGAACCACTCTATTCATTAGCGAAAGCAGCGTGAAAATCACTACAGTATATTTTGAGTTTATCGCGATCGGACAGACGCGGCGGAACACTTTGTTTTATAATAATGTAGTGATGATAGGTAAAGTTGTGTATTTAGAAATATATAAGTATATAATATATTTTGATTATCATTCATATCCCTGGGGTTTTCATTACGAAGGCGTACCCGGGACGCTCGGCAATTGCTACAGAGCGGCATTTAAAAAAACAAGCAACTATGCGATATGACTTTTATAAGTCTATGAAGCCTAAATCATGCAGAAACTATTCTATTTCCATCGCATATCGTAAAGGATGACCTCACAAAAAACCTTTTACGACTCTCAAAATATTCGGAACGAGAAATCGAAATGAAGTTGCGCTCGACCTAGCGAGGGGAGCCTACGGTTTGATATCATAGTAAGAAAAATAAAGGGTACCACACACGGTACGCTCGCCGGCTCTCACGGTCGATGGCGTCGTTCAATTTTCCAATTTAAAAAGGCGTAAAGGCATCTGACTCGTGCAGAGGGCGCTCGCGTTATTGCTTGCAGAGTATTACGGCATAGACCACGGGTTGGGAGATTTAAGTTTGTAGATTTGCATGAAATATGAAGGCTTTATTAATTTGTTTAGGATTAATCTTTCATGTGGTATAGAGCTCATGTAATCCGCATCTGATGGATAAGGCGCAGGCAGACAAGCTATCGATATTCAAGAGAATTTGAAAGTTTCAATGATTTTATAATTCCGGATTATATTGTTGCACTAATTGTGCCGTCCATTTCGGTGTTCCTGTACAATGAACACTTCGTGACACCGTGCTTTAATTCCAGAGTATCATTAACATGTAATTGTTTTTGTAAAGATGGTTTAAAACCTAAGTAATTGATAGTTTCTGTAAATTTGCACTGGGTCACAGATTAATAAATAGTTACTACGTAACATATACATCACTCCCATACAAAAGCGAAAATACCTACTCTATTTTAACCTACAAAATTTCAATAATAAAACCTGCTGCACAGAACGAGGAGAATTGTAACTTAAACCCGCGTTTATAGAGTCGAGACTCTGTTGCCCGCCGTGCTAGTGACGCCATCGTAAGAATGCGCTAGGGTTGTACCTATGATGATTATTGTAATAAAACGAATGTTACGAATCAACCATTTTTTTATTAGTCAATCCAATATGTTTTAGTTTTATACATATAATGATTTATATTTTTTTTATTGATCATAAATAAAAACGGCAAAAAAATCACGTTTGTTGTACCCTAAAATATTAATTTTATTCTGGTTTTTAGTATTTGTTGTTATAGTGGCAACATAAATACATTATTTACTATGTCACGGTTCAAGGTATACTAATTATCACGGTTCATGAAATACAGCCTGGTGACAGACGGACGGACAGACAGACAGACAGACAGACAGACGGACAGTGAAGTCTTAGTAATAGGGTTGTGTATTTCCCCTTTGGGTACGGAGCCCTAAATAGAAAATTAAATAATATCTATGGATAGGTCATCAAGCATGATATTGAGGTTTCTAATATAATTTTTTTTCTAAACTGAATAGTTTGCGCGAGAGACCCTTCCAAAGTGGTAAAAAGTGTCCCACCCCCCTCTAACTTCTAAAATAAGAGAATGGTAAAACAAAATATATATATGTTGTACATTACCATGCAAACTTCTACCGAAAATTGGTTTGAACGTGATTTAGTAAGTCGTTTTTTTTTAATACGCCATAAATCGTAAAAATTAAAATATTATGTTACTTGCCTTGCTGCTACGGAACCCTTCATGGGCGAGTCCGACTCGCACTTGGGCGCTTTTTTTGTTAGCCAAACATAACGAAATCCCGATGCACGAAAAACAAAAGGAAATGTAAGTAAATGAAACCCAAGTTAAAAATGCATTTTGTTATTATTAAAATAGTGCATACCATTTGCATACCTACTATAATCCGCACAATAATTACGTGGTTTCTGCATTTCGAAGCGTAAGCGCGGGAAACATGCAGTTCAGTGCAATGCGAGCACTCAGGCGGGCGTCTGCCAGTTTGTACTCTCGAAAGTATACCGAGCGGTAGGTATATAGCGCGCGGCCTTGAGCGAGTGACGGAGGCCTGACTGGGTATAAGTAGCGCCAAGATATGAAAGTCCCAAGTCAATCTCACCCAAGTGGTACATTGTCGATCAGCTCAGGTCAACAGATGTGGCCTAGCAATGGTTGGAGGCTTGTTATCAGTTACCTGGCCTAGTAGATCAACACGCTGTCCATATTCTATTCTTAAATTTTGGATGGAAACAGGCGTTACCTGGCGAAAATCCATGACAAAGTAGGTAATGGTAAATTACTTTATTCTTAAATTGTTCATTTGACAACCTGTGGTTCAGTGGTTAATCACAATGTATAAAAGACTACTGGACTTGGAGGTTCTGGGTTCGAAGCCCGCCCAGTGCGTTGTGCGATTAGCATGATAGTTGGTTCTATGTTAGGGTGTAATTTATATATGATATGTATTATGTATTATGTATTTAGAAGTAGAAGTAAGTTGATGCTGTTATTTAGGTTATATTAACTTACTTTCCTGTCTGCCTGCCATTCTACGAGCGTTATCAAAACCACTATCAATAATTTTGCCTATATGTTATGTAATAGATAAAAGTCTATGCAAAATGCACCCGATTTCACTAAAACATGTGCTTTCACAGTCATCAGACAAAGGGGCTATTTGTACCTCATATATATCGATTAATCGCGATTTTCGCCTGCGGTCAAACAGTTTATTTACGAGTCACGTGGTGACAGCTCGCTCGCTATAGTTCAGCCTGTCCACATTGCAGACCACCACGTCCCTTGCCTGACCAAATACCATTGTATGTTTTATTTGTGGGAAAAACATCGATGTTACACTCCGAATAATTATTTGACAATATTTTTTTTGTATTTCAAAGCAATGAGTTTGCTTAAACTAGTTTTAAAATATTAAGATTATTAGATATTAGAAATTGTGTATGTGTGTGTGTGTGTGAAAGATATATTATTATGTTTCTGTGGAGTACGTTCAGTTGGTGTACTCTATGAGACATTGATATTATTATCAGCTGTATTGGCTGACCCCGCAAACGTTGTTTTGGTTTAGGGTTGGATCACCCTTTTCACTTTTTACCACCGTTTTTCAGACCTCCCAAATATGCACTATTTTTGTGCATATTTGGGAGGTCTGAAAAGTCATAACAATCGGTCAAACCATTTCGGAGGAGTTTGAAAGCAAACACTGTAACCCAAGATTTTTATATACCTATCAGATTTTAGTGACTTTACTGTAGACACACATACTACATAGATTTTAAATGATATATGCATTGATATTGTGAATACTATGAAAGCTATGAATATAAAGTTTTTTCTTCTCTATTCTCTATTGTCTTTGTTTGAGCTCAAACTAACGATGAAACGCACTGCGACCCGTTGTCTGCATGGCACACAGACCACCGCCAGCAGCAGGCTACAATACAATTAAAAAGAAAATCATGAACCTAAAAATACTAGGGGAACTATTGTTACTACTGTTAGTTGCTCGCAAATTATTAACGTTTCACTAGAGCTGAAAAAGTTCACTGTCCAGTAAGTCTGCGTACGTACAAATTCTGTACCGTTTGTACGTAAAACAATGTTGGTTGTGTTTTTTTTTGTCTAATGTAACTTCGCTCGGACTGCTGAGATTATCTGTGATAAATAACATCTATTCTGGCTGTTAGAATTTTGGTTTAATTACAGAGTGGTTTAGAAGGTTTTATAGTGCTTGGTAACGGCAACAGCCTTGCCCCTGCGTGGGACTGACGAAATTACTGGCAAAGAGTGTGTGTGTAATCCAAGTACCACTTCGGTGATATAGGCGTGACGTTTGTCTAACTTAAAAGTCTCTCAAAATAACTTAGCTTTTAGAGTTTTCGAAAATATCTTATACAACAGTAATGTCCGTCCGTCCGTCCGTGAACAACTTTTAACTCAAGAACGGTAAGAGCTAGAGACTCAGTGTAAACGCCAATCGACTTAGCATAGTTGAAAACACCCCAAAATGAAATTGACCTTTGACCTCTGATCTCAAGGTCAAGGTCAAACCGAGGTCAAGTCGAGAACGTAATAGTTAGAGACTCAAGACCAGCTGCAATCAACTCAGCATGGTCATAGACCACTAAAATGATGTTGAACTTCATGTCATGTGACATTTTTTAGATTTTATGAAAAATCTTTCGAAAACTCTAAAATAAATTGCAAATTTTTCCCATATTTTTAACTTGTTATAATATTGAGTGAACAACACAAATATTGATAACCTTAGATCGACACTTCTCAATACCAGAAGGCTGGTTGCTTTTCCACCGACTTCCAAAAAGGAGGAGGTTCTGAATTCGACTGTATGTTTTTTATGTTTGTTACCTCATGACTTCGGACTGAGTGAACCGATTTTGATTTTTTTTAAATGAAAGCTACTACTTCCCAAGTGGTCCCACTTCAATTTGGTCCCATTCCGACAAAATTTTGCTACCATTTCGTTTTTGTGTCAATTTTTGACGTGTTATTTTTAGCAAAAATACATAGCATTGCAGTACAATGTGATTCTTTATTTTTGACGTCATCAAATAGCAATCAATCTCTATAGTAAGTAAAAGCATTGTCGGTATATTCCGTATATTCATTCGTACATACGATATTTTATAATAAAATATGTAGTAGTGAAACATTGCTATTTTATAGAAAGCTTTTCTAGAAATTTCGACGAATTGAGTGCAGCGTCGTGATTGAATAACCTCTGAATTGCATCGAGAAAGTGAATTTTGGAAGAAATTTTGAGAAATGAAATAAGTATGTCGTGTGTAGTTCGAACTCAATTTTTGTTCTTTATTTTTTCGATTCTTTTGTCCTTGCATGGTGTATTACAAAAGGTACCATTTAAATTTGGTATTTTGGCGTGTTGTTGTCATTACGATAAAGCGAGTCTCAAAAATTCCAAATTTATTTAAATACAACAAATTAAATGTCAAGGTACATGTCAAGCTTACAAAATTATTAATAAATATACAAAAATAAACAACTAATTAGTCAGAAAAAAAAGTCACAAATATACGTCCTGCATCGTTCCTGGTGCAACGGTGCCCATGATGCTGGCAGCATTGCCCCGCTGAATGGCAATGGACAATCTTTGCACCAGGAAAGACCCAGAGCGAGTGTCACCGGACCTCTCCCTAACCCCTTACGATAAAGTGTAAACCTAATGCTTGCCATATCAAGAGAGACTAAAAAGTGAATGGCGTAACCCCTTTGGGAATAAAGATGTCATTTCGGTTTGTGTTGTTTTTTCATCTATTCCGCTAGTTTCATTATATCACACGCAAATTATTTCCGAAGTAACATAAATACTGTGTTCGAAAACTGGTATTTACGTCCAAGCTGGGCGTAACACAGTACCCTGCAGAAGTCCAAAGGTTTCAAAATGCAGGACGCTTGGCTTTCAGACTGATTTCCCTGGGGCACGGGAGTCTTATGAGGGTTTCTGGACACGTTTGTGTGGCAATGAAGACGACTTCGGTCGCCATTAAGCAGGACATCTTGTTAGATTAAGTGACATGATTTTGGAACTCATTTTCAACGCGAGCTGATTATTAGCTTATTTTGGGTTAAATGGCGATGTGAAAAAGGTCTGCTTATTTTTTTATTAACGTTTATTCGAGCGCATACTATTCATTATTGTACGTTTTTAATTCGTAACACTATTCGATTAAGAAGATTTTATTGTTGTATGGAATTCATGACAGTATGCAATCTTTGAATTTGCTATTTCTTCTCATCTATGATAGAAAGTAATCATGACAAACAGATACACATTAGACTAAATGTATTGTATGATTTGGTAGAAAGCTTTCGATTTGGTGGATAACGACATCCTACTTTCGAAGCTGGCTCAAGTCGGTTGCACACCAAAACTGCTCAAGTTTTTTGCCAGTTATATGCGGGACAGACAGCAGTATGTGGAGTTCGGTGGATATCGATCTGAGTCTTATTTTACAAGGTCAGGAGTAAGTCAAGGTTCAAATTTAGGGCCGCTGGAGTTCCTGATAATGATAAATGACTTGCCAGGAGTTGTTAGGGACGCCAAGTGTTTGCTTTTCGCGGATGACCTTAAACTGCTCTTGACTATTGAGAGTGAGGATGACTGCAAACGCCTCCAGCAGGATGTGGATCGTGTGGTGGAGTGGAGTTATACTAACAGGCTTCATTTTAATACTACAAAATGTTTAATAATGACATTTAGCCGTGGAAGTGCACCTATCCATTACAGTTATGACATGGAGGGCGTGGTAATGGAAAGGGTTAAATCAGTGAGGGATTTGGGCGTTCGTATGGACAGTCAGCTGACATTCCGTGAGCACATGACTGATATCTGCAAAAAAGCGTACACACGGCTTGGATTTGTACTTCGTAGGGCAGGGACATTTTCAAATGTAAAAGCTATTATAGCACTTTATAACTCTCTTATAAGGACCCAGTTGGAATTTGACGGTATGGTTTGGGCTCCGCATGAGATCAAGTACAGTCTTATGATAGAGCGCATTCAAAATAAATTTACCAGATACCTATACTTAAGACTGTATGGAGTCTACCCTTTCTACCCATTGATGTATCCGACCTTATTTGTGTTGGGTATGGTCGGATACAACAAGCTGGAAGTTAGAAGGGACTTGGCGACGGTAACATATATTGTTAAAGTGTTCCGTGGATACACGACGAATCCGGGTATATTGCAGTGTATAGGTTTATGCGTACCGGATAGGTATGTACATCGTCGTAGACGGCCAAACTTATTTGCAGTGCAGCGTGGTAGAACGAAACTGTTGGACAATACTCCCCTTACGCGTGCTATCACCACCCTTAATATTATTTCAGAAAAAGTAGATGTGTTCTTGTGTTCCCTGAGCGAATTCGTAAAGGTTGCCCTACATTCCATTTGTTATGACAATTGAGTATTTATTGCAAATTATTATTTTTAAATGATGAATTGTTATTTTATTGACTTTTAATTTTTGTTTTATTTTTATTGGACTTTATTGGATTTTTTTATGTATGAGATTTAATTGAATTATTATTTTTTACTAACTTGATTATTATTTTCATTACGTTTATGTTGTTATTCAATCGTTAATTTGGATTAAGAGGTATTGTTTTGCTGGAGTAGTATTGGGAATAATTCAGATTATTGTTTCAAATGATTGTTTGTAGTACTTGCCTGTGTGATATTTTGCAATGTATCTATTAATGTTGCTGCACTGTCGCATTGGATTTTTTCTGTAATGACTGTTGCATGTAAGAAATAAATAAATAAAATGTCTTGTTGTTAAAATGAGCCTGAAAACTTGTTGTATCTTGTATATTATTCACATTACAGCAATGATATCGCTAAGTAAATCAATTAATTATTTTAATATTCCTTAACTTTTATAATATTGGTTAAGTGCTAAACTGGTGTTGGTTTTGTGCCGGAAAGGTTTATCTAAAAGTTCCGAATAGAACCAGTCCAGTTCAGTTCAATTGCAATGAAAATGTGTTTCATGCTGTTTACTCCTTTTCTTACTAGGGGCGAGCTTATTGTAATGTCAGTGAGCTATGAAGCCTTATATTTGTAGGTACGAGGCTCTGATAAACACTTATTGCTTTTTAACCGACTTAAAAAAAAGGATTAGATTAGATTACATAAGAATAAACCTTATTGTACACCAATTAAAAATGTACAAAGGGCGGCCGATCGCTAAAAGCAATATCTTACAGGCAACCTTAAAGGTTCTCCATTTGATTATGTGTTTTTTTATTATTTATTTTAGTTACGAGATTGAGATTGGGTGAACTGATTTTGAATCTTTTTTAAAACTAATAATTTGGTCCCCTTCTGTCAATTATTTGGACGACCACGTGGAGTTTCACGTGTTTTTTTCTCTCTCCTCACCTCTTACTACCCCTCGTCGGGGCCACCAATATTGCACACACACACACAAATACACACACACACATATCACGCCTATATCCCCCGAAGGGGTAGGCGAAGGTGCATTACACACCCACAATTTGCCAATATTTTAGTACCACGTAATAGGGGGCAAGCCTATTGCCGTCACCGGGCACATTTATGTTATGGTTTATGTCCAATATGGCCGAAAGAATTTAATAAAAAGTAGCAGCTGTATTGTAATTTTGAGAAAAAACTAAAACCAGTTGCCTTGCGATGCAATGTTGATGAAAGGCAACAAATCTTACGTGCCAGCCGCTGTGGCACAGCCAAATAAAGTCCAGGGCGTCTCGGACTACTACTTATTTTTATATAAACTTTTATTTCAGGCAACTTAGACTAGTTACAGATCTTATAAACTAATCTACGGCCCATAAATATATACCTTAAAACTAAGAATACATAATAATATAAATATTGATTAGGCATCAAGGCCAATACCTAAACCTAAAATACATATCTATACATAAAACTACTATTGCGTGTCAATGAAACAATAAATATTGTATTTGGTAATGATTCTATAATATCTGACTGATTGACTTATATTAGTATTATATCTAGCTTATATATTACTTACAAACAAAGGAAATTGTACATCAGCAAGGTGGGGTGAACATAACAGTAAGTTAGGTACATGCTTATATCTATTTACTTAAGAGCACGTACCAAAATAATATTATATATTTGCTGAGGTAGCAATGACGGAATATTATACAAGTTACATTCTATAGCTTCGCCATAGTAACTCGCCCCTTGAGAAGAGAACAAATACAGTTAACAATAAAAGTAAATGTACATTCCAAATATAGTTAGTAAGTCTAGATAAGAAATCCCATTTTAGAGTATAAAAAACATTGTGTAAAAATAATGACTGGAAATGTTTCAAATGCATTATTAGACATACGGTCACATTTTTATCCCAAATGAGTAGTTAAATGCTATAGTATACCTACATTTCACCATTTACAGATCGGACATTTGTCGAAGATTTCCCTCGGGTGTGCACAGAACGTCTAATAGATGTTATAGGTGTCCTATCGTATAGAATTTGCATCGAAGACTACTACTAGAATGTCTAGTGTCGGTTTGCTGTTAATTTATGCTACACTACAGGAGACAGTTACTATGTCTCCTAGGAATGGACAAATTCAATAAATGCTTGGCTATTTCTCAATAAATTTGAGTTTGAAGTATTTAATTTACCTACTTACATATTATTATTATTTCATAATATATATATAAATAATATATAAATATTTCTAGTAGTCACCCATATGGAACAAAACATTATTTGGGTTTTATGCCGCAATTTTCCCCACATTTAAAAAATTCTCACGATAAAAAATACTTTAAATCAATAGAAGGAAAACTGGTGCCAAGTTTCGTGGAGATTGAATACGAAATGTGGCCGCTAGCACATAATAGGGAATAGTACTCCGCTAGCCCCGAACACACACATACAGACAGATGAAAGCAAAAAGGTAGACGATTTGCTCACTTCGCTCAGTCAATCACTTTCGGAAAAGTACCCTAATACCTACCCTGCTCTAGGTCATAAATCATTGACGATGTAAACATTGCCCTCTCTAGGATAGTCCACTGGTTTTGTGCTAATAATTTATTATTAAATGAAAATAAAACTAAATGTGTAAGATTCACCTTACCTAATGTAAGACTTGTTAAAACTAGTGTTAAGGTTAGGGATGATATAATAGAATTAGTCGATGACACTGTCTTTCTGGGCATAACGTTAGACTCCAAATTGCAATGGGGGCCTCATATCGGGAAAATTTCGGCCAGGCTTAGTTCTGCAGCCTATGCTGTCAAAAAGATCCGACAACTTACAGACATTAAAACGGCGCGTCTTGTCTACTTCAGCTACTTCCACAGTATCATGACATATGGCATACTACTGTGGGGTAACGCTGCCGATATTGAATGCATCTTTGTGTTGCAGAAGAGGGCTATCCGGACTATCTATGGAATGGGGTCTCGGGAGTCATTAAGAGATAAGTTTAAGCATATTCCATCCTTACAGTGTATTCACAGTATATTTATGAAATTTTATTGTATACCCACAAGAACAAAAGTAAATTTGTGAAAAATAGTGATAATCATAATCTGAACTTAAGAAATAAGGATAAACTGGCTGTTCCTAAATTTAGGCTTCATAAAGTGAGTAAGTAATCCTTTTGCGGGGAACTTTATTCGAATGTACAATACATTGCCAACCGAAATAGCAAATTTATCTGTCAATAAATTTAAAAAACTAATAAAAAGTAAATTGTGACATAAAGCTTATTATAGTATTAATGATTTCTTAGATGACAAGGCTACCTGGTTGTAACACGAATTGCTCCTTTCTAAATAACTCTGTATTAGATTTAAGATGAAATATTTTGAAAAATGCCGAAGTGAGTTTCTTGCGGGCTCTTCTCAGTCTCGTTGCATTTTGGAACCCTCGGTAGAGTCACACCAACTTTAGACGAATCTAAATAATTTTCTAAAAACTTCAAAGATAATAAACGTTATTTTGTTTTATTTTATTTTATCATTTCAGTACTAAATTTCATCATTATATCTATTTATCTACATATTTGTAAGTTGTTCTAAGATATTATTCCTACAAATAAACCATACAAGTGTACATCTGTGAAGTAATAATACTCTATAATGTAGAAGAATGAAAATAAAACCTCGTAGCTACATTCGTAGTCACGTAGAGTCATAGAGGTAAATGCTACGAAATACACACTTCGATTTTATTCACTGTTATATGTGTATAAATAAACTTTGTGGTGCAGGTGTGCATCTGCAAAATAACAATACTGGATTATGTATGATCAGAAGCTATGAAAATGAAATCGTATAGCTACTTTAGACTCGTAAACACGTAAAGAAGAAGAAAATGGTAAGACATACACACTTCGTTTTATTCCCAGTTACCAAGTACACCTGCAGTACAAGTATATCTGCGAAATAATAAAACAGACGCAATCCCCGAGGCACTGCTGGTGCACAATTCGGTATAAATGATGAAAAACGCGCTCCCCACTGATTATTATTAAAACATTTACACAGTTCCAACTCTCTATTTTGGAATTTACCTTTTCAACTTTTGATTAAATAAAGAAACAACATCTATTGCAACTATTAATTATTTGTGATATAATTATTACTCGGACGATATTTTTTGCGGTTTATGCAGCGAAATTATAAAGCGAAACAGAAGGTTCTCAATACGTGTAATTTTCATTTTTGATTTTTTTTCATTGCCGTCTCCTATTGGTTAGAGCATGATCTTTTACACACTTATCTTTCTCATAAACCCCTTTTTATAAAAATATTTTCAGTAGATTTTTAGAAAAAATAATATATATTTTTGTCCATTCTCACACAACGTCTTCTAGCCCAAACTGAGCTATTATATAAACTTATAAATAAGCTTGTACTATGAAATCTAGACCACTGATAAACATAAATATATATTTCTAAATACATAGGTACATTATCATACATATAAAACACTCAAACTCCGAAACAAACATTTGTGGATCACACAAATATTTGATTCGACTCGGTAATCGATCCGGCATCGAGAGTAGATGCACTAATTACCTTGCCAACGAAGCAGTTTTTAAACAACAAACATTTGTAGACAGTTTTATATTTATGTAGAATTAAGTAAATATAATATCGAGAATCAAAATTGTTACGCTCAACACGTTTTTGAAACTCGTGATTTCATTTTCGGAGGAAATAATGTTTTGGTAGTATGGTCAAGTGTGAATGAAATCTCGTAGCTACCTTCATAGACACGTTGAGGTGTAGTAGTATGTGCTACGAAATACACACTTTGTTTATATTCACTGTTCCACTAGAGACTTAAGAGACCGGCTCCATTGGTTTCACTGCTCAGTTTTACACGCAAGTGTCGGATTATAATGGAATGACTGATACAGTAAAGGCAGATAATCAATTACCCGACTACTCTAATTGAATATGCAATTTTGAAAAGGCCACATATCTGAAAATGTAAAATGTTCAGGAGAGGGAAAACTACTAACTTTCTAAAGTAATGTAAAATTAATAAAATTTGTTCTTGAATTACAATTTACGAAAATGGCTCATCTAAAATTATTTCTGTACCTGCAATGACGTAGACAGTAGAATTAATATCAGAGTTGAACCGTTTTCAAATAAATTAGGTGCAGAGACGTATTTAGAATACGTTTACATGAAAAAACAAATTTGTCACAATATGCGTCCTTTTCGAAATTGCTTAGTCAATTATTTTTGTGTTTTATTTCATCGCTGACTGGAAAGTTTGCTAGAATTGTCTTACCTCGAATGGCTACTTGGCTTGAAGCTAATTCTTTGATTCTGAATTTGAAATGTAAGTTACAATTAACTTAATTAAAACTACATCAACATTACAATCTTAAATATTACCGACTAGCTCATTCCCGCAGCTTCGCTCGCGTACAATGTGACGATAACTTCGATGACTTTCCGATTGTTAAACTTCTATAACACAAATATAATGCAATCTTATTTCACAATCAAGTAACCTGATATTCCTACAATGAAATCGTATGAATGCACATTTATCAAAGAAAACCCGCTTTCTACATAGGTTGAGGTGAACTGCGCTCATATTGTGTCGTGGCTGTCGGTACCTACACCAAGAGAGTGCCTGTAGCCCTGCGAGAACTGTCTTAGAGAAATACATAAAAATGATTTATTCGCGATTGTCCTCACTTTTTATTGCTCGCAATTTCATTTTTTTCGCAGATATAGCTTTTTGAGGTTGTTCATCGTGACTTTTATTTTTTTAACTTTACTGATAATTTTATTTATAAAATGAGTATTTTTTAATTCAGAGTTAGCATTATCATTAACACACAGACGTACATCACGCCACTAGTCCAGTAGGGGTAGGCGGAGGTGCATTACTTACCCATTCTTAGCCAGTAGTTTTTTTTTCTTATTTATTTATTAGGAATAAAAAACGGTTACATGTTAAAGTTTAAACTAAATAACATTAAAAATAAGTAAGTAGGTAAACACATAACCCACAACATTGTTCGCAGATTAACAATCTTTGGTCGTAAGGGAAGCCTATTACCCTATACCGGGCACCATAGAAAGTTCATAGCTACTCTGAAATTCAAACGCTCGCCGCCTTTATAGAGAAATTGCTTAATCGATGCTTCTCAGGACCAGAAGGCTGAAAGAATAAGTATCGCCATCCAACGTGGCAACACAGCCAGCATTCTGGGAACCTTCCCAGTCGGCAATGACGTGGAAGATTTTATATGTAAATATTTTTAGTATATAATTATGCATATTGTAATTCCTTTTGTAAACTAGCTTTTGCCCGCAGCTCCGCCTGCGTGTTATTTTAGATCTACATAACTTTTTTATTTATGAAGCAATTGAAAACTAAACCGCAAATTCAAATCAAAAAATCAGATCGGTTAAGCCGTTTCTGAGATTAGCGTGTTCAAACATTCAGACAAACAGACAAAAGTTCTAAAAACCATTGTTTTGGGTTTTATTGCGTTCATAAAGCCCCCCTACAACAGTTTCTCTATTATATCTTCTATTATATTCTCTATTATACCATACAAATTCATCTTAAGATACGAAAATATGAAATATTATTTATTATCTTCGTCGTGTGTGATAGTCCATTGAATTGTATGGCGAGCGATATTGTATCTTAAGTTAAAATATTATATTGGATGGAAACAGGCGTTACCTGGCGAAAATCCATGACAAAGTAATGGTAAGTAAGATGTTAAAAACTTTTTAAATTATAATAGCATTATTTTTTCGCAGAGTTAAAAGACAGTCGGCTGTTCTCTTTGAGACAGTCTTGATAATGCCTCGTTTAGAGGCGAAACAATTGTCGACGTTTTGTTGTTCACTCCCACTGCCACTCCCACACTGTGGATAGCATGTTCGCGAAAACCCAACGTTTTAAACGTTCGTTTCTCTGCCGAACGATAGTGGCCTGGAACGCCCTGCCTGTGCACGTGTTTCCTCTATAATCCTGGGTTCTTTAAACGGAGCGCTAAGAGGCATATCAGTAGGTCGTCAAGTTGAGGGCCACTCTCTATTTGGCGAACCCAATATAAAAAAAAAAACCTATGACAAACTTATTATTTGCGGTTGGTACAGTAATCGGGTCTAGGGATCGAACCACAAAATTAAGTTTGTTTTTATTGTATATACTTTTCCGGGATAAAAAGTACCCAGTGCCCAGGATATTAAAGATTCGGTCTAGTAATACCCCCTGCCATTAATTTTTTTGATATTTTCAATGTACAGAATTTTCACTTCTACAGATTTATTACGAGTATATAAGTATAGATAAATGTTGTATCATTACAACACAATTCAAACTAAATTTCCAACAGCCATGACACAATGTTACATACCAAATAATAGAATCTCAGCAGTTCGAGCGAGCATCATTAAGCTGATGTAAAGTTCGCTGGCCATTCAGGTATCTTAACAATCCATTGTAATCTTTCAGAACGTTGTAAAATACTTGAAATATTAACACAAAAATAAACTAAACTATACATAAAGTTGATCAAGCTCCACAGAACAGCAAGTCAAAATCTTTGGTTCAATCAAGAGTGTAAGCGTTTTGGGGTGTTTCCAAGGTACATCTGCCTAAAAACAAACAATAACTCAGTGTCGGCTAGGAATTCTATTTTAAAAGCAAAAACAGTGTGGCTAAACTCGGAAATTAGGAGTTTATTTAGAGTGAGAGACAATTTGAAGTGGCATTTAAAGGTTCTACACTCTGAGTTGTCATTCAGTTTACACAGAGTAGAATTTGATTTGTTGGATAAAAAGGCACGAGATTTAGCTTCTAAATTTATACATAAAAAAATTTTAATACAATCAAAAAAAAAATTAATCTAAGGGTGGGTAGAGGCGAGTTTCTTGACCGAAGGGAGCAGGTGTTTTCTAATCATACATTTTACCCCAGAATCAAGAACCTTTCTGATATTCATCTCAGCAACAGTGAGGTGTCCCTTTTAAATAAGGGCTTAAAATATTCCATACCTAAATCATTTAACAATAAAAAATCTTTAGAACCTTTGGCAGTAGATGCGGAGGTGGCAATCATTAGAAATAAGGGTGACATAATGTTGAAGGCACTGGTTGCACAAAAAATCGATTCTGTTTGTTTGTCTGGTACTTTTAACTCCGAATTGACTGTACAAAGGTCGATTCGCAACAAACTTAGGGACGGGGATGTGGTTCTGAGTAAGGCTGATAAGGGTAACACCGTGGTTTTGATCCCGAGGGAGGATTACATAGCAAGAGTCAATGACATCATTTCATCTGATGATTTTCAACACTTAACCTTCAATCCTACAGCTAAGTTCCAGGCAGAACTAAAGCTTGCTTTGAAATCCACGACTTATTTATTCCCTGAGAACTCTTCGTTGCATAAAACTTTGATAAACATGAATCCCAGTTGTCCGTTGTTTTATGGTCTTCCAAAAATACACAAGGAAGGGTGCCCAATTAGACCTGTTGTCGCATACAGGGGCGCTCCAGCATACAATTTGTCGAAGTTTTGAACACAATCATTAAAGAAGCAATAGATTTTAACCCAAAATTTTCTATAAAAAATAGTACTGACCTCATAAACAAGATTAAAAATATTAAGTTATCGTCCAATGCTCAACTTGTGTCTTTGGACGTGAAAAGTTTGTTCACTAACGTACCGTATAATGAAGTATTAGATATTTTAAAACAAAAATTAACAATAAAAAGGATCAATTTTAATAAAATAGAGGAAATTTATAACCTAACAAGATTGTGTATGACTCAGAATTACTTTCAGTTCAACAACAGTTTTTTTCTACAGAGGAATGGTTTGGCTATGGGATCGCCACTCAGTCCTTTAATAGCTGAAATTTTTATGGATGCATTCGAGACTAACCACATAGTTGGGAACGTTCATGTCTTGTACTATTTTAGATATGTGGATGATATTATTATATGTTGGACAGGAACAAAACGTCAGCTCAGCGTCCTTGTCTCCAAGTTGAACTCAGTACACCCTAGAATTGATTTTTCACTAGAGTTGGAGTCAGATTCCACTCTCAATTTCTTGGACCTTTCAATTACTAGAAGGAACGGTATTCATGAGTTCCGTATCTATAGGAAACCAACAGTTACAGACACAGTTATTCCTTACTCATCCAATCACCCATGGCAACATAAAATGGCAGCTTTCCACAGCTTACTGAGCAGGTTACTGGCGGTACCGTTGAGCCCACAGGCATTTGGTGAAGAATTGTCCATCATTTGCTACATAGCACAAAGTAATGGCTATGACGTAGGAATGGTCCACTCATTATTAAATAAAAAACGCAGAAAGGCTAGTTTTAATTTATTATATCCGACTCAAGATCCACCTAGGAAGTACACGGCCTGTTTGTCGTTCGTGGGTCCCGTCTCGTTGAGTATAGCTAAGATCATGAGGGAAAGTAGGATATTTGTTGCTTTTAGAACTCAGAACACCCTGAGGGAGCTATGTAATGGCAAGGATTCGGTGTCGGTCTCACGCAGATCAGGTGTTTATTTGTTGAGTTGTGATGAATGTGGTTTGAAGTATGTGGGACAGACTTGCAGGTCCTTCGATATTAGATATAAGAAACATAGAGCGGCGTCCCGCAATGGTTGTCCTGAGAAATCCCTCTTCGCGAAGCATCTTCTTGACACTGGTCATTCCTTGAACAATAGTAACACTTTTAAAGTTTTACGTTTATGTGAGAAAGGGTTCAAGTTAAGTGTTTGGGAAAGGCTAGAAATAGTTAGAAGAGATGCGGACACCTTACTCAACGAACAAATAGATTTTCACACATCTCCCTTACTTAATCTGTTTACGAACAGACAGACACATTAATTATTGTTGGTTTGTGTGTGTCATTTGGGTTTTCTACGCAACTTATCAAAAGACAGTAATTAAATCAAACAGATAAGGTCAAGTATTGGTGAATACCTATTTTTGGAACTTAGTTAGCATGATCTGAGGTTTCTACCCACATTAGTTATTGTAAAGAATCCTACATCGCGATATTGAAATTTGCACGCGTTTACTTATAAGCAAACACGTTCCAACCACGAATTTTGCTGTTCTCTCTGAGACAGTCTTGATAATGCCTCGTTTAGAGGCGAAACAATTGTCGACGTTTTGTTGTCTTTTAATTCTGCGAAAAATTAATGCTATTATATAATTTTTAAAAAGTTTTTTCTTAAAACATTTTACTTACCATTGTTTTACAAAAATAAACTTCAAATTACTGGAATAGGACCAAAAAATTAAAACTAAAACCAAATTTAAAAATTCCAATTTAAAACAAAATTGAAAAATTCCAAAACAAATTTTAAAACAAAATTTTTCCTTTTTTTTAAGCCGATTAGTAAAAATACTCTATTAATTATATAATACACTAAAAATATTCTATTAATTCAAACCTAAAACAAAAATCTGTAGCATTATTCATGAAAAATGCATTTTCACAAAGATATGTCAAGTTTATTTTGATTCAAAGCGGTGCTTGAGCACGTCGAAATTTCTAGAAAATATTTATGCTTTATATTCTGTAGCCGGTTCAAAGTTGAACTTTCTATTATTATACATGAGGAGTTCTTCGATTGAATACAAGGGATTCAGTTTCAAAATTCATAACTGTTTACGTATTTTATATCATTCCTACATTTATGGTATTTGTTTGTTAACATAAAACTAGATGAGCTATGATCAAATTTAACATAAATAATGCTACGAAATATTAGTTAAAATAATTGTTCACCATAAAAACGGCATAAACAAAAGTCTTGGGCTAGGTTTGAACCAGACCGTCAGTTACCTTTAAAAGCTAACAAGTTAATAACGTCAGCTACTCATCAGAACCGGTCACTAAGCATCCCATAAGGACATGTTCCTTATTGGGTGCTTAGTGACCGGATCTAACCGATTCTGACAAGAAGTATGTAGTCCTACTAATATTATAAACGTGTATGTTTGTAATTATTGCCTCGAATAAGGAAGAGGACCTATACACTTTTTTAAATTAAATAAATCTAACTACTTTGCAATATTCCGCCACATGCAAATTACCCAACTCTCGTATTTATTCATGCACAAGTCCGCCCTCCAAACCCACTTAGGCCGAAAGAATAGAGAAATAATTTTGAAAATAGAATAAATATGAGAGTTGTGTTATCGTGCAAAAAATAATAAAAACCTCGACACGTGTTTCGCCCCCAACCAGGGGCATCATCAGGAGATGTCGATGGCTCGGCGCACGGCGACCGAATGAGCCACAACTCGTAAACCGCACCTATTTATATGCTAGGTTTTTTATTTCTACCCACAACCATAATACCAAATTATTTTATGTCTACCCAACACCGTTGTTTGAATGACGTATACCTACCCGCAGCAAAGGGGAAGAGGCGAAATTAAGTTGATCATTTAAAATATTAGGGTTCAAGCGTCTATGTTTGTAGATTTCTAATAGTATTAACTTTATACACTTTTTTGACTCTATAGTTTGATCTTGTGGATATTGGGAAAGAACATAGGCAGGAAGGAAGAATCTAGTTGCTAATCAGTCAATAATGGGTGTATTTTTATTTATTTTATAATTTATTTTCAGGCTACACAAGAAATGTCACAGATTGTAAACCTCTTCAAACCTGAATTATGTCATTGTCTTTTAAAAACATATTTCTGTCAATTAACTGTATATTTGTGGTCTAATTAAAGTATTTTTGGTAAAAAATATAATATAGTTATTTAAACTGCCATGGTCGTTATTATTATAAACTTTGGAAATGTATTCGGGTTATTTACCATGTATTATTTTGTTGTCGAGTTTCCGATATTTCGGCACTATTGCAAGCGCCATGGTCACGGAGGAACTGTCAGTACATCGCGAAATAGTTTTAAGGTAAACCGTATCGGTCTACCCTCCTTCTCACTCGTTTTTGTCGCGCACCACTATTATTGTCCGCACTGTTCTCACTACCAACTCGAACATGATCACGGCACACAATACTCACGGTATCCACTCGCGGTTTTTATTTAGTTTGTTGTTTATTTTTACATAAAATATATTTCGATTTATATATTTTTAGATAATCTTGTGTCCATTGAAATGGACTGTTGCTTTATTTGTCTAATTAGTTATTGGACGTTTTTGTATTTACTCGAGATTGGTTTTATATAATTTGTTAGGCATTAAAGTAACCAAAATAATAATATACTATTTTAAATAATATATATTTTTTATTTGATCTCAAAAATGACAAAAGTAATAAAAATTATATATTATGTGTTGTGGTGGAATACTCGAAAACTATTTCTTTCGCTAACAAAACAAATGTATGTCGCATTTTAGGCAATAAACATGTGTTTTCCCTTTACAACTTGGTTTCTTGCACCTTGTGGCTTCTTTTTTTTTATCATATTCTGGTAAATGGTCGACAGTGTCGTATTGTATTTCACTAGCTGGCCTAAACTCAATACAACGGCGACTCTTTGTTCTACTTGTCCTCTTTTTCTTGAAACGAGTGGCTGCCCCATTTTTATTAGAGCTTCAGCTACTCTTTGACGGAAATGCAGAAGATCTAAGATGTCTTTATGCAATATTTTACAGACTTGACAGTCTTCTTTGTACTCTAACCTGCTGTTGTTAGTCACCGCCAAGTCAATCGCGTGAAATATCATGCGCAACGTCCATTTCTTGGACCTAATAAAAATGCAGTACAGGCTAAGTAAATTATCAAATTTATTGACGCCTCCCATACCGTTGTTATCTATATAACACGACTATTCGTACAAGCTCTGGACGTGGAATTGAAATGTACTCTTTTGATATTTTGTTCCACCTTCGCGCCTCGTCTTCTTCTCCGATCCCAAAGAAATTAGAAGCAAGTATTACATCTTTGTTATCCATCCATTTGAGGACTACAACATCTTTTGTGCTATTAGTGACTTGTTCTGAGTACGAGCTCTTTCTTTTTTTGTACCTTCCCTGTCATTGATGAGAGGTGGGTTTTGAAATCTGTTTACTCTGATCGTCCCTCCTGCATATATCCCTCTTCCATGCAAATTTCTAAGTAAATTGTAGTTAAAAAAGTAATTATCAAAGAAAAGGAAATGTCCAGAACAAGTTATTCGTTGAGAAAGCTGATTTACATAGGCAGCTAATGCACCGTACCACAAGACATAATTTTTATCTATATTTGTTGTGGCTCCTTGATAATAATAAAGTCATAGACCAGCCCGCTCTTGCCACATAGCATAATTTTTTTTTGATAAACTCACTACTGGTTCATCCTCCTCTTCAATTTCTTGTTCATCCTCCAAGTTTTCTTCTAGTGGCTGTTGTTTATTCGGGCGGACAATATCACTACACACACGAGTCGACGTTGATGATGCTGGCTGTATAATTTCATCATCACTTTCTTCATCGAGGTCTGACACTAACCATTATCTAGAAGATCCAGCAGGCATTCAACGTCTTTGTTTCTTGATAAATCAAATCCTAAAATACATAAATAGAAATAATAGCCGGTACCATAACATATTTCTTGTGAACGTTTTTATTAACAATCGGGTCCTAATGTCCATTCCAGTGGACACACAAAGCTACTCATATGTTGTCAAGAATACTGATAAAAGTTACTTAGATATTCAGATAAAAATAAACATTAACGGTCTATCAACTAGAAAAAAAATATTATCATTTCATATACAATCTATTTACTATTGAAAAAAAATTAACAAAATTGAATCATAAACAATTCTCAATGACTACAGAGCACCGCGAAATGTTTACATTACCTTTAGAACAACATTAAGTCTTGTTACCAAAAAATATAAGTAATGTCCATTGACATGGACACCGGGTCTGAAGGGGCTTAAGTTATTCTATGGCCCATAGATACATACCTTAAAACTAACAATACATAATAATATAATTATCTATACTTATAATAAATCTGTAGAAGTGAAAATTCTGTACATTGAAAATATCAAAAAAATAAATGGCAGGGGGTGTTACTAGACCGACACCGAACCCAAAAATGTGATTAAATTTTTTTTGTCTGTCTGTCTATATGTCTGTCTGTCTGTTCAGGCATCACGCAAAAACTACCGCTTCGATTACGATGAAACTTGGTATAATTATTCTTTAATATCCTGGATAAAAAACAAACTTCATTTTGCGGTTCGCTCCCTAGACCCGATTACTGTACCAACCGCAAATAATAAGTTTGTCTTGGTGTTAACGTACCTACATGACTCACAACGTTCTCCGCTACCGCTGTTGCAACAGGGACAGTGACGGTGCGTTTCGCCCTGCAAGCACTATCGGCAACCGATGACGCAAATTCACTTAGTGACTCAAAACTGCTCACCGTTGCATTTTGAGCCCCACGACTCGGGTGAACGCTCGGGGCGTCCGGTGACTTACTTGTAGAAATAGCGTTACGTAATAACACTACCTCAGCACGTAGTTCACCTATAATGCGATCAGACGCCTCCATTTTTAACTCCATGCTGGCCAGGCTTGCTCTTAAATCTTAATCCTTGAGCAACCTGGTGACGTCGACGTGATCAAACGTAACCGGGGGCAACTTGTGCAAATTTTTCGCGACGAAAGCTGGCACGTCGTCTGGGTCAGTCACCTTCAGCAAGGTGACGATGTCCTGGATACTCTTCTCGGTACCATCCCTCCGTCGAGGTGGCATCTCGTCGAGCTTACCCAGTGTCTGGAAGAGTAGTCTTTTGCCGCTACTCACATCCTCTTCTTTGAAGTTGGACTTGCAAATCTGCACGATGCTAACTTCGTCCATAGTGTCGATGGCATGCTGAATGAATGCCAACAGCTCGTTAGCTATGAGAGTTTGCGAACTCATAGCGAAAGTATTCGGCGGTGTCTATTGCCGCGCATCACATTAATTAAATAAATAATGAATTAGTTTGCACTATACACCTCCGTACGAGAGGTCGGTCGAACGCGTACTTCGATCCACTATTAGATCCACTAACATACCTATAGCACAAAATAGGGAATAGTACTTACATACCCATAGCAGGCATATTACGTAAACCTCTGCTATCAAATGTTTACGGCCATGTAATGTTAGGTTTTTATATGATCTGCTGCATTTACTTTAGTACCAACCGTTCGTAACATATAAAACAAACTTGTTGGAATAAGTAATGTACAACGTAAGTGATGAGTGTGTATCCCAAGATGTAAAAGTAGCTATCATGAAATGTCGAAGGTGTGTACGAAGGTTGGATGTTATCTATACTGATATAATAAAGTTTGTTGAATAAAGTTGGTTTGATCTACTTGAAGTACATATGAACGTATAATAAATACCACCTAGGGTTATAACAAAATAGATGATATTAAAAGAGAAGTGAAACAAGAAATACAAAACAAGTAAAATGTTATTCTTATAATTAAAAAAAACCGCTTTCATTAAGTCGTCACAGAAATGCTACGAGACCAAATGTTAGTCGTATTAATAAAATATTGCGAGTTTTGGACAGGTATGTGGTAGGTAGTGACCGGGAATGAGGACAGATTGAACAATGGTGAGCTGTCACCGAATGGCGCCACGTTAATAACTGGCACGACCGCGAGCGAGAGCCGAATAGATAAATCGATACACGAAATACTCAAAATACGAACAGTGCACACTGAGTTCTACAGTTTATAAGTTACTTTAAACAACTTATTTATGTAGAGAAAGTACTTTAAATGTATTTTTTTTAAAAGCAGACTTGAATTTTAGTGGCCCAAGACAAGCCAATGAGAGAAACACAAACAAACATATAAGGTCCCATTTTGTTGCGATAGAATCTCCCTCTATTACTTGGGTGTTAAAAAGTTACTGCCCAAAAGACGTAAGTAGGTACGTATAATATTCCTCTGCCAATTGAAACATAAAAAAAAATATAGTTCACAATAAAATTTCTGAAAGGTGTTAAAATGAATTATGTAAGTTAAATTCCTTTTTGATAGAATAGTAAGATGATAGAATTTGAAAATGACTCTTTACTTTTTCTTTAAGCATAGCAAAGAATGCCTGTCGTTTAAGACTATTCAGAAAATATGAAATGGGGATATCTTTTCCAAACACTCCTGCTTGAAGAGTCTTTTCAATGTGTGTCGATCAAAATTACTTACTGGACTAATAATTTCTTTGAAAAGAACATACCCATTTATTTTAAATCTGCGTCAGTATCAGATCGTATAGTACGCGGGCCGTAGAACTTTGAAAAATATTGATTAACAGCAAGCTCATTTTTCGTAAGTAGCTTTATTTTACAGAGTCCTACCCCAATATCTCAAAAAGAAATCTCAAATCAACAGAGTTATCCAGTTAAAATATTCGGAACAAAATTGTAAGGTTGCATTAATTCGTTGCGCTGCAAAGTGGTGCAGGTATTAAGTACATCATTATAAATCAAATATCAAAAGTTTCCATCGGCATCGATCCGACTTGTGCTAAAAAAGTTATTCAAGGTTGAAAAGTTAGAAAGTTGAAAACAACCTACAAATACCACTTCTGAGAATTACCATTTCTGAGAGATTGCGGTTATTAACGTCCAACAATCTATAGGAGCGGACCAGCATTGCGTGTAGACACACGCAATGCTGGTCCACTCCTATGAACTCTGTCGTGATGTTATATAGCCTGTTACTCGCTAAAAATGTAGCTTTAAATTACCGAAAGAAATTTTAAAATCGGTGCAGTAGTTTCTGAGGTGTCACGTTGTCCCGTACAAACTTTGTCCCCCCTTTTTCAACCTTTAAAGAATAGAATTTTGGAAAATCCTTTCTTATCGGAAGTATATCGCCATATATACTCTGTTAGCTACCTGATTTGAGAATTCTTTTTGAGATATTGGGGTAGGACTCGGTAAAATAAAGCTACTTACGAAAAATGAGCTTGCTGTTAATCAATATTTTTCAATGTTCTACGGCCCCCGTACTAGTAGGTATATAAACTGACTATAACTTTATATGTCGATAACTTTTATTTGCCATAACCTGAGTTTATTCTATAAAATTTCATAAAAACTTGTTCTGTTCTGAGAGACCAACAGAAAAAATTGTCTTCATTTGTTCCAGTTAACCCCCATCTGACACCCGGGTGTCATGGCGCGCCGTTCGACTGTAGGCCTTATTTTTTATGGGGGGGGGGGGGTTCCTTTTATAATGGGTAAATTCCTATAGGGGGGGGTTTGTATTATTACCGCAGTTCTATTATAATATATATTTAAGTCCGTAGTTAGTATTCAAGTTGCTCGCTACGCGCTTAGTTTTAATGATACGTTTTGTAGTAATGTAATTATATTTGCAGTGTAAAGTTAAAAAAAGCTCGTAGACGGAACAATCTTTCTACTAAAGACAAACCATATCGAATATATTATATATAATAATATACATGATATTTCATTCCTTTGAAATTAAATATATTTCTTGATATCAAGAACTTAGCAATCCACTTCACTGCTGTAATGTTTTTTTTAACATGTTATGATTTTGGATCTATTGGAACGTTTTCAATTATAATGTAGTTAGGTACGTATGGTGCATCACAGTGATTTATCATAGTTTAATATTAGCTGCAGTGGCGCGGTGTGTTTAGTGAACCTAGTTTAGTACCTATCGACGTATTGGGACATCGCTCGGTGAGATATACGAATGTATTCATTGATTTTATATCACTTACAATCACAACAATCAATAACCGATTCTCGCGACAACAGGACTCGGACAGGCAATTCTTGCTCCGAGACGTACGTACCTTTTTATTTGTCTAGATCCCATAGCACAAGCTTATATTAGCTTCATTTCGGTTAGATGACGTCGTGTGAGAATGTCCAATAATATTTAAAAATGAATCTTTTGTATTTGAGTTGTATTGCAATCATTAAGAGAATTTCCTACCAATAACAAAATATCCGAACGATCAAGTACCGGTATTATACTGGGGAGGACTCCCCTTACGTCACAAGATGAACCAATAGAACTGGATGTTACAGTAATAAAATTCCTTAAATCTTGTTTTTTTTTTCATTTTTTACTTAAGCCTTTTTCAAACTGAAAACCTGGATTTTTTTTTTATATTTGGTTCGCCAAATTGACGCCGCCCGCCTGGTGGTAAGTCGTGACGACGTCTAGCGATTGTGGGCCACTCTCACAGCACACAATACTATAGAGAGTGGCCCTCAACTTGACGACCTACTGATGTGCCTCTTCACGCTCCGCTTAAAGAACCCAGGATTATATGTGGGAAGGAAACACGTGCACAGGCAGGGTGTTCTAGGCCACTATCGTTCGGCAGAGAAACGAACGTTTAAAACGCTCGGTTCTCGCGGACATGCTATCCACTGTGTGGGAGTGGCATCTCTGCCCGGCACGCGTTGTTCGGGATCGGAAGGAAGAGGTTGGGATCAGATTGAAGAGCTCTTCAAAACACTCGCCGTGGTAAATACGGTAGAATGCGGCCAAGGAAACTATTGTTCGGCGCTGAGCTAGCGGCTCAAGGCTTCCCGTTACCTCCGGACAATCTATAATACGGATAGCCCGTCGCTGCATAGCGTCGAGAGCGTCCAGCAGATACTTCGCCGAGCCGTCCCAGAGGTGAGAGCAGTATTCGACGCAGGGTCTAATCTGCGTCTTGTACAGCAGACACCTCTGGTCCGATGTAAAGAATCGCTTTACCTTATTACGCTATTGGTATTCCTAGTTTCCGCAAAGCTAGCCCTATACATCTTTCGATGTAATTTTTATTATTGTGTTACTTGTACATTCCACAATTTTTGGAATGTGGTTCAAAATTTTGGAATGTAAAGTGAGTTTATTAAAATGTATTATTATAAGTTCCACCAAGTGCCGACAATCGAAAGCATAAGCACACGAAGAGTTGCGCAATTAGAGCGATAACTAAGTAGGCTGAATTTGCAATTGCAGTCGAGTTAATGTTTTCTTAACTAAAGTACGACTCCATTAACTGAATATATTTCAATTTCATAATAAGAAAACTTCACCTAGGAATAGGGAATAATTTTGGTACAACACAAAATATATTTTGCGAGATAGTACCTACGTTATCGGCTGTTCCGTTACGCTTGGCACGTTTGGCATTCTATGGGGTTTCATTTTGAAGACACCCTTGAGGCAAAGGCGTAGGTGTCGCAAGGCGAACGTGAGTAGTACGCATTATGTTTGCATTATTTATTGAAAATATAGTTAATATTATTCATTATAGAATTAGTACATGATTGACAAGTAACTCAGTAGTTATATCTGTCAGAAATTAGTGTACTGTATGCCACCTGGCAACGTTAATAGAGATGTACAGCAATTTACCGAGGGAATGCGGTATAATTGTGCGGTTTCAGTGCGGTAATGTCGAACAATTCGTTCCGGTCCGTTTCATTTTATGCATCATTCAGTTCATAACGAGGGTGAATTTTATATGGCATATTATTAACATTGATTTAAAAATTATCTGTACAACTCTAAAGCACCGTTGATGATGAAGGACAAGGCTATTCTACTAATATTATAAATAAATTCTTTACCGCGAAAACCAATGAACAGTTTTGAGCAAAACTCAAGGAATTTTCACATTTAATATCTTTGGTAAAACATAACAACAATACCTATATAATGTAGCAGCTGAATAATACGTAATCAGTTGATAAGCAGGCTACTTTGTATCCCATAATTAGGAAAGAGAAAACTAAATCACAAGAACAGAGTCACGGGCATCAGATAGTCGGACGTTATAGTAAATATCACAACACAACATGTTTTGCGATCTAATCCATGACGTATTGAAATAAGACCAAGTTAAGAGTACCCGTAACCGGTGAGAGTACACGAAAACACTTATCTCTGAAGATAGGTAGATAAGTAGGTACTTATGCCAAGATTGCAGTAAGTGGAAATCCGCGGTTTGTCTGCCTCAAGAGGCGGGACTGTTTGTACACTGTTTGTTGCTTCGCTTGCGCAGTCGGTTAAACAGAAGTCTCAGTACAGGTTCAATCGCCGGGTCGAGTTAAATATTTTTAAGTACAACTTGCAAATATTTGTTTGAAGTTTGATTGATTTTCTTTGTATAACAAGAACATTCAATACTTAAGTACCTATGTAGTATATACTTAGTTATCTAGGTTGAGAATAGATTGCGTCGTAATTATTTGTCCTAACATATTTCGTTTATTGATAGCTGCAGTACGAGGATGGCAGTGTCGACATATAATATACCTATTTAAACCAATAATTTCACAGAAAATTACAAAAATGTGTTAAGTAGCGACATTTTCTGCGATATCATTGGTTTAAATATGTCGATTGACATTATGTCCCACCTCACCCGGGCTTCAGCCTCATTGAAATGTTTTCTAGTTCTCGATCCCTCCCGGAACACATTCGCGGGATTAAAAGTAGCTAAAGTTACTCCTTATAACATCATCTGCCTGTGAGAATCGGTCCAACTGTTTCAGAGATTAGCCGGAACAAAAGGGTGACAGGAAAAAATAATGTTTTTTATTGTTAATACCGTAGGTATATATATTTTCATACGTATTTAGTGCCAGTTGTTACCTTATTTACAATTGTAATTACAAACAAATCAAAATTGTATAGTTATGACCTTGGTGTGTTAATTTATACTTAATAGTACGTATGTATTCATAAGACCTGAAGTTTAGAGGATTAGATTATGTAGTAAGATATTGTAATGTACATGGTTACACGACAAAACAATAAGCTTAAGTACCTATCTGTATATATAAAAGCATTTGCTGTAGGCTATTTAGTTCAGCTTACTTGACACTGTTAATTGCTTAGAGGTGTGAAACCACAATGTGTTTAATGAACAAACAACACTTACGGAACTTCGGAAATAGAGAACAAACGGTGGTTATTTTGTTCGTATGTCCCAGCTGTGCTCTGGACGTAATCCAGGTTAAAAAACCACTGCGAGCCAGTTTGTGTTGATACTTGGACTTAAGCCGCTATGAACAATAGAAGTTTTGCGACGAAGTTTGAACTTACTATTACTTCAGAAGTCCATAGTTACTTTACTTTTCTTGTTAATGTTTCAATTCTTCGTTAAGCAGACAATGATCTGTTAAAGCACTTAAAGAAAAGAACGGTACAGTATTTTTGCACTTCTGATAACAATAAGTATCAGCATAATCATTTGCGAGGTTTTCTCCAATCTTTATTCATATTGTATCTTAATGCATATTGATGCGATTTATAAAACTACCAAATTGAAAATTGACCAAATATTAAATACACCACTTTAAAATTAATATATACAAAATATTTTATACTAATGCTTAGTTTGGGATCATTTCTATAGATACTCTTCTAATTATTATTCAAGGGCCTGTGGTCCGTAACTACTAGTCTTATGAATATTCACAAGTTCTTATCTACCGCGGAATGGACCATAAATCCCACGGGTACCCTCGGGTTGGCCACCGCCAAAGGTAAAAGTAATTGCTTTTGTTAATTCCAACGGCCTGTTGCTTTTAAGTTCAGTCTGGGAGAGGAAAATTTGGAACGAGTCGTCGATACCTATTATTGGATGTTGTATGTAATTATCAATTTTAGTCAAAACAAAATTATTAAGATTGAAGAGACCTTCATCAATATAACATGCAAACATACACACACACACATACACACAGGGGTGGTTCCAGGGGCAAGTCTTTTTTGTTTCCGGGCCCTTTGATTATTTATGCCTAGAGCTTCATCTGTTTATCAGCAGGTTGGCCGCGTGCAAGTGAGGATAGTTTGAGCCTAGAAAATGTTGATTGGCCTCTAGTACCTATAACTATTTCACCTATCAAACAAAAGGAACAATGTAGTAGGTACGCATAGGTACTTCTATTACCTGTAAGGCCGCGCGAACCCCGCGCCCCGCTCTACTACCCGTACCTACAGCCCCGATGAAACGACAAAGTTTCGTCACCATCAGCGGAACGACCGCTCCACCGAAGCCACTACCACAGAAGGTACCGGATGTGGCTACTGATGGTTTCGTGACGGTGCAAAGGAAGCGCCGATCACGAACCACTATGAACCGTTGCGGCTCAGATGCAGATCAGTCCAGCCCAGCGCTGAATGCCGCAGTACCGAGTACAGCGTTGTATGTCTCCCGCCTACACTACACCACTAAGGCGGATGACATCGGACAGTACGTGCGCAAGAAGGCCGACTTCTCGCCGAGAGTGCAGCTGTTGGAGGCGAGCCGCAACGTCAGTTTCCTGTCGTTCATGGTGCGAGTACCCGACACCAGACTGAGCCTCGTCATGGAGGAGAACTTCTGGCCACAGGGCGTGGTGTTCCGTCGCTTCCGCGAATCGTTACCACCGGTACGCAAAAAGACCGAAGTGCGATAGTGAAGTGTTTACTAACAATAGTCTTAAGATTCTATTACTAAAATATTTTTTTGTAATATCTATATGTATTCTTAGTTTTAGGGTATTTATCTATCCCTGGTGACCTATAAATACAGATACTAAATAGTATCTAGTTGAAGCACCAGTCGCACTGTGACACAGTGTTAGATAGTATAGTTTGTAGTTTGTTTAAGTTTTTCTTAATTTTATTTTCCTGTTCCTTGTAAATATTATATAATAAATATATTAGGTTGTTATCCCAAGAATTTTAGATAAATGGTTCATTTGTTTTATTTATCAATGTTTGTATCTAGCCTTTTAAGTTTTTATAATTTGTGTTAAGCTTTTATTGTTTATTTTATTTATTATTCCCTTTATTACATTTTATACATATTTACTATATTTTTAAACTAGGTATGCAATGCATGCTACAAATTGCAAATGATGAGCGGAGCAAATTTTCTTAATTTTTTTTATGCTCTATTTTCATGATTTCAGAGATATGCACTCCCGGGTATGATGTCGACCAGCATGCCAAATTTGGTCAAAATCTGTCCAACCGTTTCGGAGGAGTTAGCACACAAACGATTATAGCGAACCGCTTCGCTCCGTTCAATAAACTCATATAAAACACATATATATTTAAAAATGTAAAACATAGTGACCCACCGGTAACGAGTACAGAGACCAAGCTACCGGTGGTTAGGGCTCCAGAGATCCAACAGAACCGCCTTCTGCATCAAGCCCTTGACCCAGCTGCCTAACGCGAGCCTCTGTAGGTGTTGGTCGAGGCTCTTGGCTATTAAACCATGAGCAGATACGACTATCGGAACAATAATCGCCGAATCCACATCCCACACGCCGACAATCTCGTGAGCTAAGTCCAAATATTTAATTTGTTTATCTTTTTCTGCTTTCACGAGATTCTCGTCATGACGAGAATCTCGTCGATATCACTGTCGATATCAATGTCGATGTCGATATCACTGTGCTGCATGCAGCACAGTGATATCGACAATTATTACAAGGCGTTTTAATCGATCTATTATCACTATATCTGGTTTGTTGGCTATAATAGTCCTATCAGTGATAATAGACCAATCCCAATACAATGTAGCGTAACCATTTTCATGAACTGGGTCGGGCACATACCTGTAATAAGGTATCTCTAAGTCAACAAGGTTATATTTTAGAGCAAGTTGTTGGTGGGTAATCCTGGCTACTTGATTGTGTCTGTGCAAATACTCACCGTTCGCAAGACGGGAACAACCAGAGATAATATGTCTTAAAGATTCTCCGGGACGATGACATGCCCGACAGATGTCTAGCGTCCCGTCTTTGACAATAAATCTCCTATAGTTATTCGTCATCATAACTTCGTCAGTAATTGCACAGATGAAACCTTCAGTTTCTCCAAAGAGATCACCGAAACGTAACCAGGATACGGAAGCTGTAAAATCAACATCGGGCCCATGTAGAGCCCGATAAAAACGACCGTGAAGCTCTTTGCTCTTCCATATTTCCTTGCGATCAGATACAACTAGTATTACCGGTTTGCGCCCGTTCTCTTTAGCTAGGGAGAGTGGGGTCAGTCCGTTATCAATTGCCACGACATCTCGGTGCACACTCACGTCCACCTGCAAGAAGTACTCTCTGAGGTTGCATATCTCACGGTTATGGAGAGTCTTGGCATTTAAAAATCCTCGACCTCCACATTATAGGGATATACAATCTCATTACTGACGAACGTGAGTGGTGCCTTCAGTATGAAGTCAATAGACAACGTACCTTTCTATCCAGAGCTACTAATTCGGTCTGAGTCCATCTAAGTATCCCAAAAGAGTATACTAAGACTGGCATGGCCCAGCCGTTAACAGCCCGTACCTTCTTACCGCCTGACAAGAGACTTTTCAGTACTTTCTTCAGGCGGCCAAAGAAACGGTCCTGCAACGTCTGTTTCATGTCAGTCTCAGTAATACACAAAGCTTGGGACATACCTAGATATTTGTAGGTTTCCGTTGCGGAGAGCGACCCAAATCGTGTGAAATCCGAAAGACTGAGTCCTTCAGATTCCACAATCCCGCCCTTTTTGACATGCATGACCGCAAACTTATCTACCACGAACTCCATACTGATAGCCTTACTTATTTATTATATTATTGAGATGTTTGAGATCCAATCTCCTCTACTCCTCAGCTGTCCATGCAATACGCACGTCTGTCTCTATAGCTACCATTCGCACGAGAGCGTCCAGTTTTGCATATGAGGTGGCAAATTAATAATGTCATTAGTGGCGCGACCCACGCAATCACAGCTAACGAGCTTGACCAGTATTATTCTTTGTGGAAGTGTTACAGGGCGTTATCGGCATTTTATTCTGTTTTTGTGGACAAATTATACCTACCAGAACTGGTTAGGAACCTAAATTTAAATTTTGTTTATATTGCCGTAGCACTTGTGAATGTGGAAGTGCAAGATATAATTGTCACGTTTCCGATCTCCGATAGAACCTACTTGGGATAACCAGTAGCCTTATGTATGTCTATTCAGATTTTTGAAACGAAGTGCTTTAACGTCGAAAATCGTCACGTTACGCTAAGCAGTGGTTCCCAACCGGTGGTCCGCAGAAGCCAAAATACTTTTTTTTGTTTTTTTTTTTATTTAGCGGCGTCTTTAGTAAACAAAAGTAACCCCAACCTAGGTTAGGTTGCATTGCAGTTATGTAAAGAACTTCGTTCCTGACGGGGGTCCCCGACCGCACATTTTCTTATATATAAAGTCATCTTGCATCACTCTAAGAGAACCAATGGAATCTACAAGTGGAAGAAAAGAAATGACCCTTATCAAATTATCCATTTGATAGACAAAATGTAACATAGTTTCGTTCATAGTACGTGCCAGACGACCCACGTTGCGTCTTATCTCTGTGGCATCACTTCAATATCGGATCATATACAAAACTTGAATAAGGTTTGTGTACTGTAAAGTTTAAACTGAGCTTATGATACAAAGTTGAACTTAGTTAAGTTGTTACGTCTCTCGAACAGACGAAGTAAATTCATCTTTTGTAGAGTTCTATTAGAAAACTAACCTCAGTTTTAATACCGATTGGTATTTTTAATTTCTAGGTATTTGTCGTGGTACTTATACACACATATCACGCCTACATCCCCGAAGGGGTAGGCAGAGGTGCATTACCCACTCACAATTTGCCAGTATTTTTAGCCCCACTTAACAGGGGGCAAGCCTATTGCCGTCACCGGGCACATTTATAATGGGTTATGTCCAAAATGGCCAAATGAATTTAATAAAAAGTAGCAGCTATTTGTATTACTGACTGTAATTAGGCACAGCCAATTACAGTTCTGGGCGTCTCGGACTATGGTGGTACTTATCTATACTTATAATAAATCTGTAGAAGTGAAAGTTCTGTACTTTGAAAGTATCAAGAAAATAAATGGCAGGAGGTGTTACTAGACCGACATCGAACCCAAAAATGTGATTAAAAATTTTTTTGTCTGTCTGTCTGTCTGTCTTGTTTTTTTTTTTTGTCTGTCCGTTTGTTCAGGCATCACGCGAAAACTACCGGTTCGATTACGATGAAACTTGGTATAATTATTCTTTAATATCCTGGGCACCACGCTGGGTACTTTTTATCCAGGAAAAGTAATACAATAAAAAACAAACTTCATTTTGCGGTTCGATCCCTAGACCCGATTACTGTACCAACCGCAAATAATAAGTTTGTCGTAGGTTACGTCACCGTCAGTGGAGTTCACTAAGGGGCGCTGCACACGGCTAAGATACTACTAGGTATGCAATACATGCTGCTGTTGCAAAAAAATGAGCGAAGTGTTAAATTTTCGAACGACAACGATTTATGAGGATTTTTTGTTATGTCTTCTTCTCAGATCTTCTCAGATCTTAAGCTTCAACTGACTATTTTTCAAAATGAGAAAATATACATTTTTCACATCGTAATATCTATTTATACACGTAGCGTTTTTTAGCGTTCGACAATCCGGAGGCAGTGAGAAATCAGATGGCCGGTCCAAGCAAAAAAGTTCGTAGAACATTTTCCAATGAGTTCCAATTAAAAAAAAAAAAAATCATTTGGAGTTCCTTATTGATTGCTCGTTTGAATCCTGTCAAATTGCGCGCGCTTTATAAGAGTTGAGGCGACTCTACATGCGTATAATAGTGTATCTTACATAAATAGATTTTAAGATGTGAAAAATATATATTTTCTCATTTTGAAAAATAGTCAGTTGATGCTTAAGATCTGAGAAGTATTCTGCCGTAGGATTTTTTGAATTCGATCAAAACTCGCCGAAATAAAAAAAATTTAATTTGACAATTTTTGCGCTTTAAAATGGTTGTAACTTCTTTATAACGCCTTTTCAGTGATTGGTCAGTCATTTTAGTTTTTCAGGGGGTTTGTCGCTTGCCTAGTAGGTCTGCATACATACCTAATACCTTTGCAGTGCGAACAAAGGTGAGGTTAAGCTCTGCCCTATGGGTGACAGAGGATAATTTGCTACAATATTTAAAAATGAATACCTTCTAGAGCTGAAATATTAATTTATATCTAAAGATATTTATGGATATTGAAAGAAAATGCCAATACTAGGCGGGCCACGGGCACGACACGCGCTGTGCCGCTTTCATAGTATCAGGAATTGAGTTACATTTTCTCGGTGAAATATAATTGAGCGTATCTACGTTATGAAATTCAAAGGTTTCTCGTAGGTACTTAGTTTCACAGAAAATTTATGAATTGCGAGAGCAGGTTGCTTTAAAATGCCCCTTGAGGGATCTGGGCGATAGATAAATGGAACAGAGTGTGCAAACCAAAAAAGATTTTAGTTGACTTGGCGAGACTTAGGTCGGTAATAGCACAAAATAAGTATTAATAGTCTCGCTTAGAATAGTAGTGAAAACCAAACAAAGCAGTCTTTCCCTGTTTTTGCAGTCATAACAACAAATGATTCTAAATGTAGACTTTCTAGAAAGTCTAGAGGTCAAGAAACTATGTGCATATTTGTGCAATGACTAACTGCATACCTAGTCCAACCTAGTTAAAGAGAATTAGGTGCGGACCGCATGAAGACAATTTAATCAATATATATTAGCTATAGCACTCCCACAAATGCAAAGCTAGTTCACGAGGCCTAAGCTGAGCTTTGCATTTGTGTAAGTGCTCTCGAAAAGTAGAGTAAAAAGCTGTGTGTGTGTAAAACAGTGTCACATTACGTTCACGTACGTGCAGTTAGACAAATGAAAGCTCAGCTATACTAAACTAAACTATACTAAACGTTACAACATATTCAATTAATATTTCATAGTAATGTTCATAGCAACTATTTCTATATTAATATTATTCGGACATGTTTCCATTGGCCATTGCAAGTGACTCACGGCCGTCCACGACACACACGAGTATTCCCCTATTTTTAGCACGAGATGTTTTGAGTAAGTACTCGTTTTTTGTCATAAAGGGGATGAGTTTATCAAGATTGAAGAATGTGCTTCTGTTCATACCTATATGTGAAGTAGGATCCACCAAGAGCCATCAATGGACGGTAAAAATACATACATACATAAATGATCACGACTATATCCCAAACGGCTAGGCAGACGTGCATTACTAACCCACACTTTGCCAATAACTTTATTGAAATTTATAAGTATCTTATACAGGCTGTTACATAAGGGTTATATCAACCTGAAGACACCCCCATCAGCTAATCGCCCAGAACGCCTTTTGATATGTTTCGACCGCGAAACAAGAAAAAAAAGTTCATCATAAAAAAAGTTATATGCGTTATTTCAACTCAAAACAAACGTGTCCCAACACTAGTGCTTGACGTACTTACTAATAGATAATGGTGGGCTGCGTCGCATGGCGACCTTGATGCGAAACAGAGACAAAATGTTCCAACCAGGAAGAGGAGAGAAGAATTTCACAGGCGCGCTTTATTTGTACTTCCTATACTTGATGTCAATGACCGAATCAGCTGATTTTAGCTAGTGTTGTTCAAAGGAGAGTATTTTATTCGGTAATAATGTTTTTTTATGGATGTTTTTTTTTTCTTGTTTGGCGGTCAACACATATCGAAACGGGTTCTTGTCGACCAGCTGATGGGGGTGTCTTCGGGTTGATATAACCCTTACGTAACACCCTGTATATTATTATAATTCATAAGTAAGTGATTTATAATCTGGTGTAATATTTCGCCCTGTTTGATATTTCAAGATGTTTGATTATTAGAAGTCCTAAATAAATAAATAAATATGTTAGGACAATTCACACAACGCCATCTAGTCTCAAACTAAGCAGAGCTTGTGATATGAGTACTAGATAAACTTATATAAATACTGATATACAGTTTTTTTTGTAAATACATACATACTCGTATTATACATAGGAAACACCCAGACTTCGGTACAAACGTATGTGTCATCACACAAAGTTTGTACCGACCGGGAATAGAACCCGAGACTCCGGCCTCGAAAGCGGATGCACTACCTAAGTAGGTAATGTAGGTAAATTAATAGCCCCCCCCTCCGTCACGCAGCCTTGTAAATTTAAAGGTTGACTAAATCCCATTGGATATTCAAGTCGTTGATTCCTCATTTGTCCCGGCGTCAAAGTGAACCCGTTTTAAACGAAGCACCAATTTTCTGCCTATTCAGAACGATTGGGTGTCAATCGTCGCAAGGTCTTTCTGCTTCTGTTTAGGTTATTGAGTTGAGTACTAAACATATTTGGGAATGGAAAGGTTTTTATAGAGGAGATGCTCAAGGCTAAGATGGCTTTGGGTATGCATAAAAAGGCAATATTACAAAGCTCCTATCTATACTTATAAAAAGGAAAGATTTGTATTTTTGTGTGTATGTTTGTAATGAATAAACTCAAAAATTACTGTGCCGATTTCAAAAATTCTTTTATCATTGGAAAGCTACATTCACCCTGAGTAACATTACTTTTTATCCCGGTAATGTGTTCCCACGGGAACCGGGAACGAGTAAACTAAATCACGCGTGCGGAGCTGCGGCGATCAGCTAGTACTGTATACAATTAGTGTTTCTACTATTTTCTCCTTTGTAATACGCGTGGGTCCGATTATGTCCGCCATCTTTTTAGATAGTGTAGGCTGTTCGGTTCTCGAAGTCTGATGAAACTTTTTTTTAGACCTTATTGGTACCTACTTATCTTCAGAGCCAAAGTACGTAGGTACTATTCCCTATTCTGTGGCCAAAGGTTAGTTTAGCATTTGTAATATTCCTGTTATTGAAGTACGTTTTCTTCTTTAGAAACTTGTGCATAATTATTTGGTTAATCTAAGTTAAGTCAATTTAATCCAATCGGGATGAATTAAAAAAAACATGACGATTACTTTTCGAAACTACTTGTGAAAAATATGTGTAGGAATCCAGTACCACCACACACGTTAACAAATCTGATGTCTTTATACAAAATGTCCTATCATAGAACATACTTATGTATTCTGTGGTCAAACTATCATTCATAATGAAATAGATGAGAGAGAATATCAAATTCAAAAATTTTAACACGTTAGATAGGGTCTGACCTATTGTGGTCTGAAGTTGTGCTTCTTTCCTATAACGTCATTGGTGCCTAAATAAACGAGGTTGTGATGAATGCATACAAAAGATAATAATAACATTTAAAATAAATTAAAATTTAATCAAAAAGTTGAGTGCAATACCAAAAAGAGTTGTACGAAACGATATTATAATTGGTTTACTCGAATACGTGGAACAAGTTTATTGGAGTATATTTATTAAATATTCAAGCTCGAATTATGTTCCGATTGACATGTTTTTGACGGAGTTTTAATATATTAAGTAACAAACGAAAATGTCAATACGTATAAATGTTTTGACTATATTCACTGGAGCGGAAAAATGGGTTCAATCGAAATGAATCAAAAAAATTGTTTCCTTTTAATACACTTTGTGGAAAATTATTATGATGAGATAAGAATTTAATTTCCTTTACCTTGCTGCTTTTGAATTCAGAGAGATATTATACATACAGACGTATATAATGCTCATATTACCGAGGGGGTAGACAGAGATGCATTACACTTCCAAAGGAGTATGCCCATTCATGGGTTCGGAGTGCGCAACAATCAAAATATAATTAAAAATACTGTCTTTAATTTGGCTTGTTGTTTCGTTGATCCCACGTAACAGTTGCCCGTTGCCCAGCACTAACAAAAAACAACAAACAACAAAATAAATATAATCTCACTATCTTAACACATAATAAATTTAAAATGAATGAAATTACTAAGAAAGCTGCATCGTCTGTGAAAGTAATCTGTCGTCTTGCACCATTCATATAGCATTAGTAGTGGGATTAATTCTTCATGGGTCGGGTCGCTGTCGTACAGCTATCCGAGGCAGTGAATGGTAGGAAATGGCCGCGCCTCGTAGTTATTACTCGTGATGTGAATCATAACAGCCCTCTCCGGGAAATAAGAAAACTGGACAATATGTTGAACAGGAAAATATGTTGATGTGGTATTTTTATATTATCGCGTTTATTAGATTTGTTGTTAGTAACTGAGGGTTCCTCAATGAACTCAGCGGCCCAAGTCGTCGGCATCTGTGTTGCATCAAGTGGTGCAAGCTATCGATTAACATACGAGGCTCTGACAAACTCACCTTTTAGTGGCAATACTGACCTTTATTATGTGGCATTGTGGTAAAAGTGGGCATGTAATTTATATGTTAACCTTCGAAGAAACCTGTTTGATTATAACTAGTATTTAGATTATAATAGTAGTAGGATGCTTGATAACTAGTTAGATTTCTATGTGAAATATACCAAATTGAGTTATTCTACAACGCGTTTATCGAATAAAATCGAACGGAATAATAGCCAAAATAGTATTACACAAATTGTGAACCATATCCAAGAATTCGTTACTTCACAATCGATACGTCGTTGTCGTTGTAGTGTGTACACCGGCCTGATTGGACACTCAAGACACTCGGCCCGGAGTCGCCTCCGTCCGAGCTGATTGTTTCCCGGTTAGTAATTGCAGATCGACCGATTGCACCTTCTTTGGGAAAACGAGTGGACAGATAATTGATAACAAAGTTTTGACTTTGGCTTTGACTTGATGCAGATTAAACATAAAATGGCAACAGCTTTAGCCTACAGTACTACACTGTAGATACATTACTAATGATGACGCAACACTCAGCTTTTTCTTAGGGATTTGTATGCAACAAACACGAACAAGGAACGCACCGGGACGCCCTGGGGTTATACTTACGAACGCGTACCCCGGAGATAAAAAAAAAACAAAAAAAAGAAAACAAGCAACGGTTAACAACGTCTATTTTTGTATGCCGAAAAATCTCAAACTGGCTTTACGAAAAAACAAAGGATTTTTATGGATGTTTTGAACTTTTGGAACCAAAATGTGTGTATATTTTAAAAAGTAATGTTTTTTATTCAATCGTTGTTAGTCATATGAATGTGAGAGAATTAAATTAACTAGGGGGAATCCGAACGATACAATTAAGCCGAGAAGTTAACAAAAGCTCGGCTCTAGAGCGCGGTCCGCACCGAGCGGGCAAAACGTCCGATTAGGCGGCCAACTATTGGAAATAATCCGGGTTTACAAAACTCAAGATTGGCTACCTATTGAATCTTTTGTGAAAAGGAAAAACCTTCCTTATTATGTGTCATGTGAATGCGAAAGGGTCTTAAGCAGTTATTTGGATCGATATAAGTTAGAAAAATAAATCCTTAAAAGAACCGTAGTTATTAATCTGGGAACCATGAAGTTCTCCAATCTCCAAAATACAAGATATCCATGCAAAATATCTCTAGAATGCATCGCGATCCTAATTCTCGTTCTACGGATCACCACTTCGTAGCTGGTTTCGAAAACTCAGTTATGAATATGGATTGTACCATTAATTCTTACCACCATTTTTAGATGAATAAATATAGATCAGGTACGACCATGGTACGACCTATAAGACGGTATACCATCTTTTTATTATCGTTGGGTAGTTTCAAACTTTTCATAGTGTACTGATTCTCTTTTTATCTACTTGTTTATGAAAGTAAAGGTAAAAAAGCGTAACTTGAGCTTTGCATTTGTGTAAGTGATCACGAAAAGTAGAGTAAATAGTCTGTGTGTACCTACTACACGTGTGTGTGTAAAACAGGTCACATTCACTCACACACATGCAAAGCTCAACTTACGCATTTTTACCTACATGTACACACCAAGCAATTTATTTTGCAAGCTGGAATAGCGGCCATGTTGTGACACGAGAACGAATTTAAATTATTATTTTTCAAATCTGCTGCACAAATCATCATCAACCAACCAATCAGCCCATTAAAATTGAACTTTTTTTATTTTCGAATATTTCCAAATATTGAAGACATAAAGTGGTAAAGCCGGGCAAAGTACCTAACGTGAACAAAATTTAATATAAACACAAAAGGTTTGTTCAAATGTCGTCACTCGTCGAAGGGTGAACCCGGGGATTACTGCTGTAATGAGTAAACATGACCTAAAATAATTAATCTGGTGGGATAAGACCTGCTCTGGTATTCATATATAAGCTTTAGGTAGGCTTATTTAAGCTTATCTTGTAAGTGCACGCTAACATTTTATTAGAAGCGGTTGTTAAAAAACTTTATAAAGCTCGGTTTTTTTCTACGAGTCTAATGGAAAAGAAGCAGTCACTTTCTAAACAGAGCGTTGGGTCCGCTTATGTTGGGCATCAACTGCGGGAGTGTGGCATCCGTCTTCAATTTTTCAAATATTTCTATTGGTATTATATCCTCTATTATACTACTACAGCTCCCTGTACGGTTGGATCTTGCAAATTCATAACATTTTTAACCTGAGCTCATGAAAAATCTCTTAAGCACTCTTTCTCTTACTTTTCTTAGATAGACTCTCTAGGTATATCTGTTGACTTCACCTAACGTTTGCCCAATACGTTGTCAGACTTATTTGTAATTTGTACTCGATCCAGTGTATCCAATTAACAAAGTTTTTGTGTTCCGCCTAGAGGTTATTGGCAGTCTGTTGAGTTTGTAAAGTTATACTCGTATGTAACACAACTAATAGCGAGGCGACATGAATATATACGAGGGACCCCCTGATCTCGTTTACACATCGAGGCAAATTACATTCACTTACTACATGACCATGCGATAATAATATTTGCACACTAGTGGTCGTCCGCGACTTCGTCCGCGTGGCAATTTGGATTTTTTCCCGTTCCCGTCGCGCCACGTCATATTTTGAACAATTCACACAATATCTTTATAAATTGTAGCCTATGTGTTATTCTGATGTATAAGCTATATTATTGTAAAGTTTCATTAAAATCCATTCTGTAGTTTTTACGTGAAAGAGTAACAAACATCCATCCATCCATACATACTCACAAACTTTCGCGTTTATGATATTAGTAGGATAATGCCCTAATTGCAGAGATTGTATGTATTATTTAAGTCGGATTACAGAATGGATATAGATTTTTTATTGAATATAGTGCTCTGTAACGACAATAGACTATTACCTGAGACAAAACTGGCAAAATGTAGGGATACATAGGTAGTCGTGATTATAATATGTACCTAATACATATCAATAGTTACTAAGGAGTGCTAAACTGAGTAGGAGAGGCCTATGTTGGCCCCACAAGTACTTACGTGATTTTTTTGTAAAAGTAATTAATGAAGCTATGGTAATATATCCAGATATCCAAAAACGCCTTTCTTGAAATCTGGGCGTTTATGGAGAAATTGACGAGTGTTGGTTAAAATATGCTATTGGATATGGATCTCCGGTGTCAACACTGCGAGGTTTCCGACGACGACACCGCACTCCACACGTTGGTGGAGTGCTCAGCGTGGGCGAGTCAGCGGCGGGACCTCGTAGTGGGTCTGGGCGTAGATACCCTCTCGCTGGAAACCATGCTTCAAGCCATGGTCTCCAGCGGGAGTAGGTGGAACGCGGCCGTGTCCTTCTGCGAGCAAGTCATGCTCGCGAAGAAGTCGGCCGGGAGGGAGAGGGAGCGTACCCTCCCCGCCGAGTTCCGTAGTCATCAGCGAGGGCGCCCCAGACTCCGCGACTACGCCCAAGACTATCGACCTCCATGATCGGGGCCTGAGGACGGCGGGATCGCCATCCGCCGTCCTTACAGAAGCAGGCTAGAAGGGTCGCGTGCTGCGGGGCCTTTGCCCCATAGCATGCAACCAGATTCACTCACTGACGCGGGATAAAACCCTACCCCAACGACGCGGGATTCTCGTCCCGACCAAACACCCGCAGAGACCACAGAGGTGGTCAAATTTCCACCAGGCACCACTGGATATACCCTCTGCTAGTAACCAGAGACGCCCGGCAACGGACGTTAGAGCAGCCGCAGCCTTGTGCTGCGGAATTTAAAAAAAAATGAAAATAGGATATGGATGTCTATTTTTAATCTTGCACTATTTTGATCAAAGTAAATTGATTATGTTTATCGTTTGATCTTTATACACACACACACACATACAATTCACGCCTATATCCCGAAGGGGAGGCAGAGCTGCATTACACACCCACAATTTGCCAGTATGTTTAGTCCCACGTAATATTGCAAGGCAAGGCCCATTTATAATGGGTTGTCCAAAATAGCCGAATGAATTTAATAAAAAGTAACAGCTATATGTATTGTAATTTTGAAAATAAAATTGAAACCAGTTAGTTGTCTTGCGATGAAATGCTGATGAAAGGCAACACTTACGTGCCAGCCGCTATGGCACAGCCAGTTAAGGTCTTGGGCGTCTCGTACTATCTTCATCTTCGTGTAAAACGCCTGACGAAAAAAACTCCGTTAGCTGTAGGTAAATTGTTCAATACATAATTAATGCTCAGATTCACCTTGTTATCCAAACCGAACGATGCCTCTACAAAAGCTTGATAGCTAGCAACATAGGTATGTACCTACATTAATATACCCCGATACCAATCAGCCACAACTGTTGCGTCATCTGCAACCAATCACTGTGTTTTTGTAAAGACTAGCCAATAGCTCTACGGGGAATAGCTTTTCATGACGATAATACTTTTTTCCTAGGATATTGAGGAATGAAAAGTTTTGTCCTGACTAAACTTCGTCTATCTGTGAAAACCGCACGAAAATCCGTATGGTAACTTTGAAGACTAGCGTGAAAATACAGACAGACAGAGGAAAACAGAAATTTGTTTTTATTAATCTTTGCTTTTCCAGGTTACGTTAGAGATGCAAGTTTGCAACTGACGATTTAGAAGTCGGGCTTGTATGACAGGTAAAATACCGCACAAAACAAGGGTATCTATCGTAAAGAGTGACTAAGTACTTATGGGTTCCATCAAGAAGAAGCGGTCTATAAATTTCAATAGGAACATAAATCCTGAAATACCTAAGGTCATATAATAGGTATAGGTAGGTAGGTACCTCCCGACAGAAGCGTCATTACTTTGGCAATCGGCCAATAGGAATTAAGCTTATTCGTTTTTTGGTAGGTCGTTGCTCTGAGGGCTTATTAAGCTAAGTAATCTATGAGAGTAAATCTGAAATGAAGACTGTATGTTAAAACCTACTAACTTTTAAACTTTCGCGTTACATGTACATTCCCTATGTCATATTTTGACAACGAGACTTAATACGAAACATGTCTATATTGTATAAATAAGTATTGTAATGGGAGTTCTTGCTGAGCGCGTGCCTGGTGGCTTTTTAGGTTACCTCTGGCGCTCCGCAAAAATCGGGTTCCCAGACACATTTCGAACAACGTTTCTTGTCCTGCACCTGGAGCTAGTTAGGAATAACTAGTTTTTTCTGTGCGGGACTATCAACTAATCAAGCATTGCCTTGACATTGGCAAAATTATCGATGAACATCGATGGAGACACGTTTTTAAAAAAGAAGATGTATTGTTGAGCGGAGCTAAGTGGAGCTCAATCTTAGGCGACAAGTGTAAATCGTTTGTGCTACTACTCCTCCGAAACGGCTCGACCGATTTTGACCAAATTTGGCATGCTGGTCGTCATCATACCCGGGAGTGCATATATCTGAAATCATGAAAATAGAGCTGACCACGGAGGAATAGTCACCGAAAATGTCCTGGACATCGACGAAAAAGTTCTCCAACATTTAGCTAGAAATTCCAAAATTGGCACGCGCGTGCAAGATATGCAGCTGGTGGGTTCGGAAAAACGATTTTCGAAATCGGATGCACCATCGAGGAATAATCACCGAAAAACCAGATGATTAAATGGTTGCCATGGAAACACGTGCGTCAACAATGAAAATAGATTTTTTTTTCATTACGATTCTGATTCTGATATGTAATAAAAACATTTGCTCCGCTCAACATTTGCAATTAGCAGCATGCATTATGCTACCTACTTATATTACCTAGTAATATAAGTAGGTAGAGGTTGGCTCTAATCTGACCTTGTTGAGACTTATCTACTACATATAAGTCAATGCATGTATATGCAACTATGCAACGTTGTCTATACTATAATATTATAAGAGGAAAGATTTGATTGTTTGTTTGAAGCGAGTAGGCTCTAACGTACGAGTAGTAGGCGTGAACCGGCAACGAGAAAAGTATATCACGCGGCGATCAGCTAGTATTTTATAATCTTTATTCCATTATCATGGAAGGGACCAAATTTGTTGTCTATGTGGAATACATACGAACATGCAGAATAAACAAATTACTCTAATGGGCATCAAAATGCAACATTAATCTCGTATATGTGTGTGTATTTGTCCAGCGTGTTTGTTTTGCGCTTAGCCGGGATTAAGCGGCCGCGCGTCCTCTACCTGTTAGCTTTGATATCCAGTTCGTTGAGCACACTCGGTGCTATTTACGGAGTCGCGAGTAAAAAATGAAATGAAATTGTTCATACTCGTATCACTGACGATAAGTGGAACATGTTTTCAGCATAAATGCTGCGTTTTGACCAACAAATAGTCGATTGGAACCAGTTTTGCTACAAACTGCTTTCTATCTAAATCCTACACACACACACACACACACACATATCACCCCTATATCCCTGAAGAGGTAGGCAGAGGTGTATAACACACTCACAATTTGCCAGTATTTTTAGTCCCACGTAATAGGGGGCAAGCCTATTGCCGTCACCGGGCACATTTATAATGGATTATGTCTAAAATGGCCGAATGAATTTAATAAAAAGTAGCTGCTAATAATATTGTAAATTTGAAAAAAAAAAATGAAACTCGTTGCCTTGCTATGAAATGTTGATGAAAGGCAACAAAATTTTACGTGCCAGCCGCTATGGCACAGCCAATTAAACTCCTGGGCATCTCGGACTATTCCTGGGCGTCTCAGACTATTCCTGGGAGCCACGGACTATTCTCTAAATCTAAATCTAAATCTTAGACATTACAAATACGAGCATCTAGCGAGGTTAAAATCGGGGTATCATTATCTACTACACTCAATATGTGTATTTATTTTAGTTATTTACTTGAATCCTATTTGTATCTAGATAAACTTCTATTAAACTAATATGACCAACATTAAGTAAAGTTAGGCAAAGTGATAAATATCTCATCTAGAGTAGTAAATATACCAGTTAGTAAAGTTTGGAGTTTAAAAGTTTCTTGGCTGTTATGCTGGTTTACAACTATAAAAGGCTAACTTTATAACGGAATTATACAAACTAAATTCTGTTCAACATGAGCGGTACTCATACGACAAAGAATTACGAATAAAATAGCACCGACTTAGGCAATTTCCTGAATTTACACAGTTATATTTTTATCCTGGCAATGTATTCTCATGACACTGGAACGAAAAAAATTACATAAATACAGTCACTTACTACGATCTTGGCACACTTATTTCACTTTCATAAGTATGCACGCTCTTAACCTAGACCTCCTGTAAAATATCTCCGATTTGATCGAAGTGCTTTCGCCTAAATCGACCTTTACCAGCCAGTCAACCTCGCGTTATGTTGCTTTGACAATCCACTTTCACGAGATGGACTCTTGGTAAGTCAATGCAACCCCATTATAACATAGGTACCTACCAACAATGATATTTTATGTATAGATGCGTTGTTCGTATCTAGGTATGGCACATGAAAATGAAGGTAATTACCTTCATTGTGTTTAGTTACCTCGGCAGCCAAAGTGGTGACAGGTCGCTTCAAAATTTCGCTTTACCATCATTTACAATTTAATTATTTAGTCACGATAAATGCTGTGGAAAATGCCTTCATGTGTTTTAGACGTTTTGTAAATTACGCCGCATCCGTGAAAAATAAAAATGTATCATTTCATGCGTAAGTTTAAACAGAAATGTATTTTAATTTATTTTGATGTGGCTGGCAAACGATGTTTGTCACATGATGTTAGGGGAGGTTAGGGCATTATGGTACCTATCTATGTTTTTCGAGTCATGGTATTAATTTAATATAAACATCGGCAAATTGTACATTATTAATTACTAGCTGATCGCCGCAGCACCGCCCGCGTGATTTCCCGGTTTTCGTTGGAACACAATACCGGGATAAAAAGCCTATGTTACTCAGGGTGAATGTAGCTTTCCAATGGTGAAAGAATTTTTGAAATCGGCACAGTAGTTTTTGAGTTTATTCATTACAAACAAAAATACAAATTTTTCCTCTTTATAATAGTAGTATAGATTGTATTAAACACCATCACACGTTTGACCACAGGTTTAATCCTATCCGTACGATTATTGCAAAATTCATCAACTTTAGGATATATTTTGCACACAAAAGCTCAGAAACAACGAGAAGACAAAAAGAAACAAACTAAGTATGTTTGAAGGAATTTAGCATGAATAAATATAATAATTTTATATTTTTAAAGGATAAAAATGTGATTTTATGTTATTTTATATTTAAAAATTTAAGTTTAGTTTTTGGCTAACTATTATTTTCTAGCCTTTGGCTCGCCACCCGTTACATGGAACTGTTAAAGTTACTGACGAAATGCAGATGAAATTTTCGGGGTAATGTAGAGGCTTAAATGATTTTTTTTATTATATTTTATTTAGTGATTATTTTGTTAATTATGTATTGTTAAAAATATATTTCTTCTAATATATTCTTATCTTGAATAAAGATGACAATAATTATGTTAGTTTTGTTATTACTTATATTTGACGTATGTCTTAAAGTAATACAATTTTAACTACTATATATAACTACGTGAAATTCATGTATCCTTTTCTCCCCCACATGCCTCAAAACCAATATGTCAGTTGCGCAGAATCACAGCGCAACTAATGACAGTAGTATTGTCTCGCCGTTTTTAAAAGCCACAATATACGTGCATCCCGTGTCTAAATGTAATTATAAAACCGTCATTGCCTACCAAATATGTAAATATAACTACTATTTACGAACTTATCTCTTTACTGATATCTAACTTATCCGTTTAATTTAAAATCAATTATCAGTAACCAGTGTTTAGTGTCACAATGACAATGTTGCTGTATATAGTGTGACAGATTTACCGCGATGCACTCCACAGGGGACAGCGAGGGGATACGCGCTCTAATTGTGTGGTTTCAGTGCGATAATGACGCGCGGTTCATTGAATGCGTTCCATTTTACAGATAATAATAGTGAACGTACCTATTACATAATAATAATAATAATAAATTTAATAACCTGGCAACTCTCGACATCTGTTCATATGTCATTTTAATCCGTAAAATATTTTAAATTTTTTATCAACATATCTTGCCGAAATTTATACAATTATTTACAGATTTTTAAATAATAGTACCAATAAGTTTATAAATAAAACACTACAACAGTTATTACAACAATAAACCATACAACCAGCGATCTGACATTGTGTCAATCGGCAAAAACACCAAAAATTATATTACGACAAATTAAATTGGATATAGGAGTTCGATTTTTGCTGAGCGCATGGCTGGTGCCTTTTTAGGTTACCTCTGGTGCTCCGCAAAAATCGGGCTCCCAGACACTCACATACCGAACAACGTTTCTTGTCCTGCACCTGGAGCTAGTTAGGAATAACTAGTTCTTCTGTGCGGGACTACCAACTAATCAAGCATTACCTTGACATTGGCGAATTGGCCGTTGATTGGGGCGTCGAACTCATCATCAAGTAATGAGTATTTTTCTCCGCCGACGTCACCAACACCCGTACGTCGACGAGGAAGAGGCCGGCCGCCGACCAGTTTGGGTCCCCGAAGTGTACCAGCTTCGAGTAGTGTCCCCACTATCGGCGGTATTGTGCACCGCATGCGATGGACCTCATCCAACAATGTAAACGTCATGCGGGCATATTATGAGACTACAGATGGGGAAACCAACCTGACTGCGTACCGTTCCAGGATTCTTCCTTTGTTTCAGGTTCTTGAACCAGCAATGTCCGTTGCCGTCCAACGACTATCGGATCAAGTGCGGGCTATCCAACGATGTAAGTTGCTGGATCAATCTGTGCTTGATCGACTACGCCTGGAAGTATTATCTACTCGTACAGCTCCAGTGTCAACGAGAGCACCGTCACCTGCGATACAGGCGGTTGCAATAAGTGCAACCTTAGCCGCGCCCGCACTCGACGCGGGAGATGACACGAGTGATATATCTATCCAGGTAAGCGAGCAATTGAGGAGTACTTTGGAAGATGTGATCTCGCAGTATAGGTTTATACCTAATTCTAGACCGCGGCTACCACGCTTGGCAATGCATAAGCGAATTCTGGCGTTGATGGGAGCCCTAAATACATTGCTAGAGCCGTACTTACGGACTAGCAGTGATTTGCTTGATACTCACTCGATTCTTTACTGTGGAGCCATTGCCGCTTGTCGTGTTGCACGCGTTAAATTCCCCGAAGTTAACCGTGCACCACGACCGGATGGTGTTCCCGTATGGCAGGCAAGAATCGAGCGACGTATCGGCACATTTAGGACTCTCATTGCAAAGCTTATCTGTTTCAGTCGGGGAAATAACCGTCCCCGGGTCATGCGTTTCGTGACTCAGGCATTTGCTGGGACCGGTATTGGCCCCCAACTATACTTAGCCAATGTCACGGAACGTATTGACTTTCTGAAACAGAAAGTGTATGCATGGGCGTGCCGTATCCGTCGTTACAAAGAGCGTGTGAATAGATACTGGCATAACCGTATCTTCCAAAGTGATCAAAGGAAGGTGTATCGAGAGCGGGAGGGAATTAGACAACGTTTGAGCGACGGACAGCTGCCAGATTCTCACGAGAATTTTGGCGTGACATATGGTCGGTGCCCGTCGGCACATTCGGATGGCGACTGGATCCGTGTCGTCGAGCGTGAATGCAATACCATCGAACCCATGGAGTCTATTACCATAGACTCCGAAGATGTCAGTTGTGCAATTTGTAAGGCCCCGAACTGGAAAAGTCCTGGGCCGGATGGATTGTACAACTTTTGGATAAAGTGGGTTCAGAGTTCGCATGAACGCTTGGCAACACATTATCAAGAAGCCCTTGAGTCTGGTTCCTTACCCGCTTTTATGACCACTGGCATCACCTTCCTGCTTCACAAATCAGGTAGTTACACGGAACCTAGAAACTATAGACCTATCACTTGCTTACCTACCATCTACAAGCTCCTTAATAGCGCGATGTAGAAATTATGAATATGATATGAAGCAAAAATTCGATGTCGTCGGTAGTGGTCATCGTAGCTCAGTTGGTCAGAGCAGTCCCCCTGTTAGGGAAAGGCCGTGGGTTCGAGTCCCGCCGATGACATCAGTTTTTGTGATCTATTTATAATTTCTTTCTTAACATGTTAGATAATGCTCAGAATGGATGTAGGGCTGGGTCACTTGGTACTAAGGAGCTACTCCTTATTGACATGGCCATTAGCCAACAGGTCAAGTGGAGTAGGGCGCCCTTTTTACTGCCTGGATTGACTTCAAGAAGGCCTATGATTCGGTGCCTCATTCATGGCTGAGGAGGATTTTAGAGTTGTATAAAATTAATCCGACTCTTACATCCTTCTTAGTCTCGTGTATGGGGCAGTGGACCACAGTCCTTCGTCAACCAGGTAGTGCTGGGGTCGCATCTGATCCGCAAGGCCTGATAAGGATCGAGCGTGGTATATTCCAGGGCGACAGTTTGAATCCATTGTGGTTTTGTTTAGCACTGAATCCACTTAGCACATTGTTAAAGGATTCATGGCTAGGCTATCGGTTTCGTAGAGGGGGTGAGGTTATTTCTCACCTGATGTACATTGATGACCTCAAACTATTCACACTGAAGCACTAAGATTTAGTGACATTATTAAAAACTACGGAAGTTTTTAGTAATGCCATTAAGATGGAGTTCGGTGTTGATAAGTGTGCGTGTACAGCGGGGGAAGGTTGTAAATTCACCGAAGAACTTAGTAAGTACCTTGATCTGTCCTTCGAGATAACCGCCATGTGGGACGTAGACTCGACGATCATTGTGCCGATGGTCGTTTCGGCTAACGGATTAATAGCGAAGAGTTTCGATCACCACCTCAAGAGACTCTCGTTAGATTGTTGGATCAAGAGTCAGATTCAGAAGGCTGTTATCCTCGACACGTGCCGTATTGTTAGAAGGTTTCTCAGTCTGTAGCCTCCACCGCCGGTAGTTTGGGTCCTACTCCGCTACTGGTGGGTCACTGTTTTTTATATTTTTAAATGTATTTACTTCTTTATAAATCTATTTAAAAATGTAATAAATATGTTAAGTATTTGAATAAATAAAATAATAATAATTATCGGAATAGAAACTGTCTACTAATTATCATCTTTTTAGAGATTTAATCTATGCATGCTTACATAATATTATTATAAAGTCGTCTATATCCCCAGGGTAAATAAAACTGCATTATATACCTACAATTCGCCAGTAGTTTTATTACTCCCGCGTAATATTTTGGGAAGCATTGCATTGCTATATTTATACCTATAAGGAAAGGCCTCAGGTTCGAGCGTTTGTTCTCACTTGTTCGATTCATCAGTTCGATCGTCGAACTAGTGAGAATATTTTTTCTCATTTGTTCGACGGTCGAACTACTGAGATATTTTTTTCTCATTTGTTCGACCGTACTTTAATCCAGAAACCAAAAACAATAAAATAAAATTTAAAATACGCTTTTTTCACTAAAAACTGTTTATACACGTTGATTTTATTACCGTCAGCACTACGCAAGGGTTCGCTTTCGGAATAATTTTTGAACCAACTGACAGCATTACTTTGAAAAACAAACACATTTTTTTTAGAAATCTAAAAATTAATATTTAGTTTCTAGACATCAAATGAGAACCCGTTGTAGTGGACTCACTCTCTTAAAAACTTAAGTTTTACAACGATAGTTACGGTACAGTTCGTTTTCATTCAACAATGCGCTGGCACAGAAGCAAAAGCAAGCGTAGGTACGCCGGGCCCCCACCTAGTAGCGACGACACTGCGGGCTGCGGCTCGCCTGTCCAGTATACCTCGTGACAGCGCCGGCGTCTGTTGCGTAATCGTGTGTGTCAGTGAGTAAAATGAGTCGTCAGTACGAATATTCGAACGTGGAGTATCTAGCAATGGTACAATTGTATGCCATTGCTAACCACAACCTACAAGAGGCTAGGCGATTGTACTCCCAGCCGGAGCACTTAAATGCGTTACGGCTACGAGGAGTCAGTGATCCTCAAGTGCCGACACGCGGGACCATCTTGGCCGCAACCCAGCGCTTACTCGACCACGGACTGTTCCGGACACCGTTACATGCACAAGCCCGAGTACATTTGAATGATTATTCCCAAATGGAAGTCATCAAACCCGCGAAGAACTACGCAGTGCGATAGTGGACGCTTTTGATATTGTGAAAAGTGATAGAGACAATTCGAAAAGTTGAAAGACAATCAATTAACACGTGCACGTTTGTGTATCGAAAGGAATGGACTCCATATCGAGCAGTTACTTCGGTACAGAGAACAGTAAATTAGTGTAAATAAACTGTAAATAGGTATGTAAGTTTGATTTTATTTGTAAATAGCTCCAATTTTTTTAAATACGCCTCCTCGCATTCAGTTGTAGTTCAGTGTATTTTTATTATTATTATTACATAGTTCAAAAGTCATTAAGTCGCTATTGTTAACAATAAAGTAGGTATTACAGTATTACGGTCCTAAGCCCGTGTAAAGTACGAAGGAGAAGTTGGAGTGTGTATTTTATGTTCAAGTAGGTATGTTTCGTAGTGATACTGGCCATATCGGCTGCGAGGGGTCATTGCTCCCTAATACTTGATTTGCGCGGTACTTAGAAGCGCTCGAAGGATGGATGTGTGTGTGCGATACGTGCAGCCTTGAGCCTGGCGTGCGCGTCAATTCATCAATGAAATATCGTACTGCTACTAATGTTAAACTTGATCGAGTGAGAAGAATTACAGAAATGACTAACTTTGTTATTATTATCAGTACAGTAATTTGAATGTTAAAAAAGGAATCCAAATATTATTCCGAGAGTGAACCTTTTCGACTGCTGACGATGATAAAATCAGCGTGTATTTGTTTACATACTGATGTTGAAATTTTTTTTTTAACAAAAAAATAATGTGTATTTAATGTAAAATCAAGTAAATAAATTTGACACCTTAGCACCTTCACACATTCCAAGCACTTCTGGATGTGCCGGCGCTGCTGCTGCAGCAGCTGAAGGCCTCAAACGGCGTAAATATGCTAACCTAGCAGGTGATTACATATTTGAGCCGTTTGGGGTTGAGACACTGGGGTCATGGGGTTCGAGTGCTCGTCGCCTTTATAGAGATATTGCTAAACGCCTAATCGATGCTTCTCAGGACCAGAAGGCTGGCTATTTTCTGGCCCAAAGAATAAGTATCGCCATACAACGTGGCAACACAGCCAGCATTCTGGGAACCTTCCCAGTCGGCAATGACGCGGAGGATTTTTTAAACGATACTTTGTAATGTAAATATTTTTAGTCTATAATTATGTTTATTTTGTATATTGTAATTCTTATTGTAAATAAATTCATTAAATGTTATAGTAAATAAATCAAAAGTAAAGTCGAAAATCAAATAAAGTACGATCGAACTGATGAATCGAACAATTGAGAACAAACGCATCTGCCGATGACATTGAAGAGGGAATGTCAAAAATATTTTCTATCTTTCTTTCTACCGAGCACCTTTAGAATAATACAATTACCATTCTGTAATACCTACGACAAAACTACAATGGATGCAGTCCGGGCACAGTATCTCAGCTTTTTGTAATCTTTCCTTAGGTATATAAGTATAACGCATTGCAAAATGTAACCACTTTGCCAATTTAGTTTTTGTGTTGTCGAGAGTGCATGAATCTTTTAATTTTCATACTGCAATAAGCGACAGAAGACTTCGTCGCTGGACCGAATGCACAAAAATGTGTTTGGATTTTAGTTTGGAATATTTCGAATGTAGGTAACTTCTACAGTTAGTAGGTACATTTTAAATATGTTTATCTACTCTCACGTCATAAATAATTGTAAAAGTTTTAATTTAATTATTGTAAAAGTTTGGTATTGAAGAACTTACTTTGTGACGAATGTACAATAACGCCAATAATTGTGAACCATTGAACTGCTATCTGGTAGCAGTAGCAATGAGTTCTAGTACAAAATACATTTCATAATTTAACATTGGCATTTTGTTTGCGTAGTACATTATACATATGCAAAGTTTCATGTCTGTAAGAATACTATACTATGATGACGACACTGACAGTCAGACGGACAAACGGACATGGCAAAACTACAAGAGACTTGTGTTCGTTATGCTAGCGTACACAAGAGCTATATCGAGTTGGTTACTATGCCATTAATCTCTGCGTAAATACTGCCTAATTAGTGTAAAAATAAAAAAAAACTCTTCCTCTTTAATCTAGGAAATAAACACCAATTTCACTGTGTACGCTGGCGTCACGATCAAGCTAGCGTACACATGGCCGTACTCGAAAACTGCTAATTGTAAAGCAACAGAGTTTACACACAAAAATAGTGCTCTAATATTTCTCCTACTATGCAAAATTTCATAACGATTGCTTTTTATTTTCAATGACATTCGGAGCTGGCGTTATGGCAGCGTACACATAATAGTTCTTATAGAAAGGGAAATTTTCTTTTAATAAATGCTACATGGGGCACACTAAAAGTTTTGCACTTCTAGCTTATCGGAACTATTTGAATTTCGAATGTTATATTTTTTTAAACGTTGTAACCTTCTTAGTAATAAAAAACAACAATTGGCGGGAAATCATTTGTCAATTGTTTTTTATCACACACCAATCAAAGTTGCAAGTGTGCAACGAAAATGGAATTAAGTCGAAAAGATTTTAGAGCGATGATTTTTTATGATTTTAAAAGTTCTCTCTCTCCGCAAGACTGTGCCGCTTGTCTTCAAAATACTTTTGGGAGAGAAGCACCTTGTTTGAGCACCATGAGGCGATGGTTTGTTGAATTTGAGAGAGGTCGAGTTTCTTTACATGACGAATTTCGTGAATGGCGGCCTTCAACTGCCGTCAACGAAAATAATGTGGCTACTGTTAAGCGGTTAATTAAAGAAAACCCGTGGATTACCTATGAGACAATTCAAGGACTATTGGGGATTGGTATGTGTCAAATCCAGAAATTTTTACACGAAGAATTGAAAATTCGGAAACTTTGTTGTCGTTGGATCCCTCATGAACTGATAACGGAGCAGAAGCGAGCTCGCGTGGAATGGTGCTCACAGATGCTACTGAAGTACGACCACGGACATTCTAATGCTGTTTATGACATTGTCACAGGAGACGAAACGTGGATTTATTGTTTTGAACCCGAAAAAAAACAGCAATCTTGTGAATGGGTGTTTGAGGCAGGCGAGCAACGTTGGTAAAAAAATGATCGCCTTTTTTTTCTCAGCTACGTGTCCCATCTGTACAATTCCACTTGAATATCAAAAGAGTGTTAATGCCGAGTGGTATTCTACCATTTGTTTACCCAGGGTGTTAGAAAAAGTTCGCGTAAGACGACCCAAAAGCCGCGTTCTCCTACATCATGACAACGCTTCTTAACACACGGCCAACAAAACAAAGTCATTTTTAGCTTCCGAAAAAGTACAACTCGTCACCCATCCTGCGCATAGCCCCGACCTAGCACCCTGTGATTTCTGTATTTTCCCCAAAATCAAAAATTTGATGAGAGGTTTCACTTTTACCAACTCCGAAGAGGCAGTGATAGCGTTCAATCAGCACGTAGAAAACATGCCTTCAGATCTGTGGTCCTCCTGTTTTAAAAAATAGTTCAATCGCATGAAAAAATGTTTAAAATGTAAAGGAGAGTATTTTGAAAAGCAATAAACATAATATTTTGGTTTTAACATGTTGTTTTTTTAAGTTACGCAAAACTTATAGTGTGAAATAGTGTGTGAAATTCTGACTCTATTAGTGTAAATGCTTTATGCGAATTCGCCATGGAATAATCATAAAATCTATGTTAAGTTCTAGAAACAAATGTGTTGACGTACAGTCGCGAACAAAATGAATTATTAATGAAATTATAAACAGAGATATAGCGTTATTTTTTGATATAAGTTAGCATGATGTGTTTGACATAAATAAAATTAAAATGATTACCTATTTATGTGCTTGACTGTAAATAGTTTTAATGTAAATTGTCATTATTATAACAAAACGGTAATATAGGGTTATACGGTGATAAAAAATAATTGTTTTTGGCAAAATGAATGTTATTTTTTGATAAAGATATTTATTTGAATTTTTTCAATTATTTCATTTTCACTCAGAACTATATCTACAAATTAATGAATTGAATATCTCGCTTCGGCCGCCATCGTAATTACAGGTTCGTAACCAGTTGAGAACGAGGAAAAACTGATCCGTGTTCGAAACCAGTTTCGATAGAAGAAGGTTTTTTCCTTACTCGAAACCCAGTAGTTACGAAAAAAACCAATTACTAATGTGGAATCAATGAATAATAAATATTAGGTCTTTACCTATGAAATTGCCGATTTTGTATAAAAAAATTAAACGAGTTTTTTTGTCATGTATTTTTTATTAAATATATATGTCGACGCAAAATCGTTCACAGGCGACAATTGACTAAAATTGGCTAAGTTGAATTAACTGTCCAATGATTATCCATTGTATTTCGTTTTCTTTACTAAAATCACTTAGCAATTATTATGTTATCCACGCATCTTTTGCTGGTTACTGCTTAAAATAAGGAGTGATAGTTTGTTGATATTATAGGCAACAAACTATTACACATTAGTTATGCTGAATGTAAGTAAGCGACTGCTAATTTCGTATCTTGATTTTTAAACAATAACAATTGAATTTCTAGTTGTTTTTGTTATGTTTAAAGTAATTACATAAAATCGTTTCAAACGGAAATAGTGAATCTACTTTGTTAAAAAGTGTTAACGTTCTAAAGTGAATAAAAATGTTCTAATAATTAAATTGATTCCTAAGATTGTTTAAAATAATTATTGTGATAAAATTAGCAATTGTAAAATTGCTGTGTATTAAATGAATGTAATTACATCAAATCGTTTCAAACGGAAATAGTGAATCTAGATTGTCAAAAAAAAGTGTTAACGTTTTAAAGTGAATAGAAATGTTCTAATAATTAAATAATTCCTAAGATTGTTGAAAATAATTATTGTGATTGTAAAACTGCTGTGTGTACAAACTATTAGTGAAATATTCAAGTGTATTGACTACATAACGTGCGCCATCTTTCTTGGGCAAATGTCGCTTTATGAAGTCACATTATTCTGTGAGCATTGTTCGAGGCAGGTTGTCTTCGAAATAGATTACATCGTGTGAGTACCTAACTTTTATTTTCCTTGCTGTGTATTGCTATAACCTACAAATAATAAAACAGTGTTAAAGTGTGAATTGTTTTCATTATTTGCAATGAGTGATGAAGGTAATGGAATGTGACGTCAGCTGAGCTGACGTCACTATTTCTAAAAATCCTGCTGGTCCTGAGGCCCCGTTATATATAACTTTACAATTAGCCGTTTTCGACCGCCATGTGTACGCTAGCTTGATCGTGACGCCAGCGTACTCAGTGAAATTAGTGTTTATTTCCTAGACTAAAAAGGAAGAGTTTTTTTATTTTTAAATTAATTAGGCAGTATTTACGCAGAGTTTAATGGCATAGTAACCAACTCGATATAGCTCTTGAGTACGCTAGCATAACGGACACAGAGAATTGAACTACGAAGCCTTTATATCGGGAAAACTATAGTCCATTTGAAGGCGCTTCATTTACCTAAAGGTATAGAAACAATAAAACCACAACTGTAAAATATTGAAATACCTAAATATTGTCCGTCCATATGTTAGGATTTTTTATGAACTTGTCGTAGTGACGTACCTGGCTCAAACAAACGGAAACAGTGTTCTCGTCGATAGACATTTAACATAGGTACGTTTACGTCCACATCTCACAGATGGCGCAAGTTTATAGGCTCGTAAATCTGGGTGTAAAAACAACCCAACTTATATGTTATGAGCGAGTGAATGTGTCGATACGCACACGTAATGATTGTGCTTCGGTTACAATGGGCGGCAGCGGCGGCGGCGGCTCTGGCTATTGTTATTATAAACGATATAAGTAATTACACTAATTTATTTTTTTTATTCGGTAGTAAATGTTTACTGTATATATATACGTATTTATATTGTCAAGCCATAAATTATAGCTTTTACTGTAGAGATAAGTATATTCGGCAATAATTATCACTACGGTCAGGGCACGCTAAAATTTAATATCTATAAATAGTCATATATTATGTACGAAATAAACATTTATTAATAACCAATTATAGGGTTGAGGTTATTGAGAGATGGAATCTATATTTTATTCAATTCACGCAAAAAAAATCTATTCTAAAACTTCCCAGATTTCGAATCTGTATTACAGAAAACTCTTTAATAATTTTCTGTCGACGCAAACCGCTAACTCTGAGAATTCATTATATAATGGACAAATAATTAAATTAAACGATGTTGGAAAATGTCGCCGCTAGAATGATCATTAATTGGTGAGTGGAGAATGACGGTAAAACTGAAAAGTACTTAATTACTAACTCACGTAAGTAAGGATTTCCTCAGAGAAACGATAAGGCTTTTGTCTTTCTAATTGGGTGCAATTACTCGGCTGTGCTGGTTTTTTGAATACTAGCGGTCGCCCGCGACTTCATCCGCGTGGTAATTTGGAATTTTTTCCGTTCCCGTCGCTTGTAATTATTGTTCCCGTCGCGTCACCCGTAATAACATCCAGCGTTGCAAATATTTATTTTGAAATGAATTTCATTTACATAAAATTTGTTATAGTGAGTTAACCTTAAAAGATAGATATAATATGCTAGCGCGGACTTTTTTTTAGAACTTTTAAAGAGAAACAATTCTTTAGTACATCATTGTAACATAATATTAACCGCTTGGTCAGCGCACGCAACGGAAGTTCTTAAAATAAAGAATTTTTCCCTGTTTTTGAGACATATCACACTGCTGCTCCGCTCCTATTGATCTTAGCCTTCCTCGATAAATGCACTGCTCAACAAAAAAAAAGATTTTAGTAGTTCCTGGGATTAGCGCGTTCAAACAACCAAACAAACTCTTCTGCTTTATAATATTAAGTATAGACTTGCATTTTTTATCTCATTAAGCTTTTTATCTCATTAGTCCTATGAAGACAGACCGTTGAAGTAGAGGAATGAACTCTTACAGGATACTCGTAGATATTTACTCCGTGAGATATGCTTCGGTAATACGCTATTTAAGATCACAGAGCCCAGTAAATTCGTAAGAAAGTACCAACTAAGAATAGAGAAGGCGTCCTATCCAGCAAAGTAAAAGTTTGCGTGAGAGTAAAAGTGAAAGTTAGTCGCCTCAAAATCGGCAAAAGTTAAGTTGCGTGACTTCCCATTCCACACTTAAACTCGATACAGATAAAATACACGTCAAAAATTGACACAGACACAGACAGAAAAATTTAAAAACTACCGAAATGGGAACAATAGCTGTCGGAATGTTGTTGGACGGAAGTTGACCAAATTGAAATGGGACCAAATAGTTGTCCGAATGGGACCAAATTGAAATGGGACCAAATAGTTGTCGGAATGAGTCCAAATTGAAATGGGACCAAATAGTTGTCGGAATAGGACCAAATTGAAATGGGACCAAATAGATGTCGGAATGGGACAAATCTGAAATGGGACCAAATAATTGTCGGAATGGGACCAAATAGTTGTCGGAATGGGACCAAATTGAAATAAGACCAAATAGTCGTCGGAATGGGACCAAATAGTTGTCGAAATGGGACCAAATTGAAATGGGACCACTTGGGAAGTAGTAGCTTCCAAATAAAAATTCGTCGAATTGAGAACCTCCTCCTTTTTTGGAAGTCGGATTAAAAGTCGAATCACTAATTAAAAATGAAACAGCATTTTAAATGTAAACTATGTAGGCTCGATATGTAGAATTGAAATGAGAAACTAAGCTCAGTGCTTGAGCTGCGTGTTTTAGGTAGTAATTTCATATTTCGAAATCATCAAATTGACATGCAGCATACATTACTGTACAACGACTAAAACAATTAAAACAATGTAATTAGTAGCGGCCAATGGTAACTGTATTTTGTACAAAATAATTGTCCATTCACTCGTGGCGCTGTAAATATTTGATCAACATCAGTATTGGCATTTTAATAATGAATGTCACACCAATTTGCATGCGAATAATACAAATCGTCACGGCAACATCCCGCGTCCAAATGCACATCCAATAATCCACTTGGATGGTTTTCGAACGAAATGTTGTATATTACAGTATAGATTCTTATATTAGACCCTGGGGAAAGACATAGAAAATATAGTTTAGTAGGAAAATACCTAACTAGCTACTAAAATACTTAACTAGCGCAGCGATCGATTAATTGAAGTTTAATACACATTAAGGTTCATAACATGGACTACCATCATGATTTTTTTCAAGTTATTCGCGCTAGCCGTTCAGATTTTAGGAGGGGGGGGGGGAGGGGACGCCGCTACAAGAGTGTAGGGAGATACCCCAAAAAGTTTTTTTTTCACAATTTTATTTTAACACTTGTTGGCGTAGTTAATATACATAATAGAGCAAACCCGAGGATGGACGCACGGACGGATGGACAGACGAAACTATAAGGGTTCGAAACTTTTTCTACGGAACCTAAAAACTCACGTCTTTATTCCCGAAGGGCTAGACAAAGGCCACATTTCACCAGGCACTATTTGTCTCACGTAATGGAGGACGTTGCCGTATCAGCGGTATCAGGGCAATTAAGTATTTTTGCCGGAGCCTCTTTCGTCGATCAGTGTCATTTCGTTGCAGTATTACTTGGGCTCTAGAGATGTTCATAGAGTCACTTAGCAACCACAAGGTGGCTTAACTAAACACAAAACTAAGTCCTTTAGCCGGTTTAGTCCGTTAGCTTTAGGTGTTTTGCTGACGAAAACTTTGTGGGACCGGAACCCCGGTTGCCCATTGCGCACAAAATCGCCAAAGGAGTAGTCAGCCACAGAATAAAAGCAGAAAACAACCAAAGATGGAAGACGTCGACTGGAATGAGACAGTCGAAAATCTTCATCAAGGGCATGGATAAGAGAACGACGAGTCATATCATGAAACTCCCAAGAGGAAACATGAGACTCGCCATAGAAGTCATAACAGGACACTGTCGACTAAACAGACACCTGACAGTGATAGGAGTAAAAACCGACCCGAAATGCCCAGAGTGCATGGACAGCGATGAAACAAGCTTCCACCTGCTGGCTGAATGCCCCATGTACTCATTGATCAGATGGGAACTCCTAGGATCAGGCAGCCTTTACGAGGAAGACATTAGCAATCTGAAGGTGGAACAGATAATAAGATTTATTAAGGACACAAGAAGATTCGACGGGAGGCTTCGTCAAGAGCTTTTTTTTTTATTCCGCGAGACCACTGCCGCTCTCATGTCCATTGCTGCGGCGTCTCTGGTGACACCCGAAGGTATAGTATTCCAGTGGACGCCCGGCGGACTTTGGCCACTAGTGGGGGCCTCTTCGGGGGTTTGGTCGGGATGAGAATTTCGCGTCGTTGGGGTTGGGTTTTATCCCGCGTCGGTGAGGGAATCTGGTCCCGTGCTGTGGGGTTGGGGACCCGCAACACGCGACCCTTCTAGCCTACTTCTGTAAGGACGGCGGGTCAGGCCCCGATCATGGAGGTCGATGGTCCTGAGCGTAAATGAGTCTGCGGCGCCCTGGCCATTGACTGCGGAACTCGGAGGGTACGCTCCCTCTCCCTCCCGGCCGCCTCCTTCGCGAGGATGGGGCTTTGAGAGCTAGATCAACCACACTCTCCCCAAGGGGAGAACTGGGGAAATGGACGAAATGGCCCGCAAGAGTCGCGGGTAGATCGTCCGTCCGGCTGCCGGCGTCCCCGTTAGAAATAATAATAAGTCCTTTAGCCCTAAAGGAATAGACAACAGCGTTAGCGCGAACCTTTTATCGTTGCCGGGCACTTGAAGTAATATTATTTCTGATTGTCGTTCCTCTGTGCTTCGCGTATGATTTGACCCACTCATAGAACTGGTTATAAAGCCCCTTAGTGAAGTACTAAAATTCGCAATTTCTAATACGCCTCTGTAATGTAATCACGGTGTCAATAAAGTAACGTCACTTTAATTTATGACGTGGCAATGACGTCACCTCTGAGTTCGATGACGTCATGTTCGATCACCCCACATCTTAATAGAGAGCGGAGATTGATGGCCACTATGACTTGACAACTTTGGGTGCTTTGTAATTTGAACAATGTTTAAACTAAAAAGTATACTCATTACTTTGAGTGACTGTGCTTTATTGTTCAGTTTTTTTAGCCTTTACTTAGGTAAAGTCCCAAAGAGCCATGATAACTTTGGCTACATACATAGTCCCTTAAATTCAACACAACTGAGATCGTGTTGGCATGCAGTTTTTTTGGAGATGCTTGGTCAAGTCTAAGTTCACAAAAACGGTGACATACGAAAAACTAAAAAATGTTCTCAAATATACTTAACCATATTCTTTTTTTATTGTTTATTATTATTATAGATGTATGGCATAGTTTATGGGATATAAATGGCAAAAGTACACTTATAACCACGTGTTTAGAACTTAGCTCGAGCTAAGTCAAGTCTCTGACAATCTTAGTCTGCTATGAATTCCAAATCAAAGATTGTACTTAGCATATGCTTAGCTAAGATTTTGCTTAGCCGAGCTTGAGTTAAGTCCAAGCACGCTCTACTCGTATAAATCTCACCCTGAGTCCTTAGACGCAGGGACCAAATTTGTTGCTCAGCGCTGCATTTCGAACTGTTTTGTAATCACCATATTTTTTGCCACAAGTATTCTAATATCTCAAAGTGAGTGTGTGTTTCTAACATTCTGTTTTCAGTAAGTCTCATGCACAAGTTTAGTTCAGTCAGGAACGTGTTGTGTGAAAACTTTTCATTGTTGAGCGGTATGGGAGTGGCGTGGGCAGGCAATGTCTACCGGCAGTGCGGCTTAAGCCTTTGTACGGAAGTATGTGGTTAATGGGTCTTATTCAACTTAATTTATTGTTGAACAATGCGCTATAAACTTTAAATACTAAACTGGAGATAAGTTAAAACTTGTTTGGACTTGGTCTAACATCAGACTGGCAAAAAGCTCTTTCTTGTGACGTAAGTAATTTAAAAGATACAGAGGATTATTTCCGAGTTTCCTTCATTCAGTGTAGTCATTAAGGATAACAAAAATAAATTTGAAAGTTTTTAAACTCTGAACTATTTGTTTTGTAAGTAAAACTTGTAGGACAGTTGGAAATAAGTTTCTGAGTGGTGCAGGAACTTACTTTTATTAGTTTATTAACAGTTCTTTATAGGTTTAATTTCTTTTAAATATTGTTGCTACTCGTACATTTTTGATGGAAAAAGGACAACCATTTAACAAACCAAAAACCAACCAACTCCGGTCTGACCAGCGTTGGAAGTATATGTAGGCTGATCTCTCCCCTTCTTTGGGGGAGGATAATGCTCAGCAGTGGGCGCCAATTGGGCTGAGATGATGATGATGAATTTTAGGTCCCACAAATATCTAGAAAGCCAAACCAATCTCACATGCAAGTAGTGTACCTGTCGGTCAACAGACGATGATCCGGCAAACCTGAAGTTCCCATAGTTACTAGCAATAGACTAGTCCTATAGGTCGTGGAACTAACACAGTTACTGCTTCAAAGTGGACGTATTCTCATCTCGTTCGTTTTATTCGTCTCTACCTACTGCTTCAGGGAGCCGGCGTGATATTATTTAGTTACGAATATGCAATACTAGTGGTCACCCGCGACTCCGTCCGCGTGGTAATTTGGATTTTTTCCCGTTCCCGTCGCGCCGCGTCATATTTTGAACAATTCACACAATATCTTTATAAATTGTAGCCTATGTGTTATTCTGATGTATAAGCTATATTATTGTAAAGTTTCATTAAAATCCATTCAGTAGTTTTTACGTGAAAGAGTAACAAACATCCATCATATATACATATATATGTTACGGCTAATACCCGAAGTGCGGCTGCACCTAGTTTTAGCCGGTTAGAACTAGGTGTAGCCACTTACTCTTGGTTAAACCTAGTACGAGCCGATTGTTTACGGGGAAAACTAGGTCTAGCCTTCATCATGCCGGCTACAACTAGGTCCAGTTGTCACTTTCACCTGGGAGAAATCTCTTTTTTTTATTAATGCAAGTCGTAGGTGGTCACAGTTTTAACCTAACCTAACCTACCCAGGACAGGGCGGCGATCCTTCAAATCTTTGACACCATTAGTGACCTACAGAAGTCACACCTTATGGCCTCTCCAGTTAACCCAACTCCTACACCTACCTCCATTCCAAACGATGAATCTTGTGAGGGCTTGAGTAACAATCTCATCTCCACCATCACTTCCGTTATAAAAAATCATCTGGTCACTGAACTCATACCAGTCAAAGAACAACTTAGGGATGTCTGCAGCACGGTGAAACAAATGAGACAAACACCGAATAATGCAGTTAACCCCACCCAACCCCTCTACTCGTCGGTCCTCACCTTCCCCGCGCGCCCTAAAACCCCCAAAATTCCCACCACCAAACCCTCCCTAATCGTCTCCTCCACCAGCAACGTGCAAAGTTCTACTGAAACTCTACAACACTTCCGGCAGCGTGTTACCTTCAAGGACACTAACTTTGCGCCCTCTAGGACTACCAATGTCAGCAACAATAAGATTCGCGTTGAATTCGACACTACCGAGCAAAGGGACCTTGCTCTCACTAAAATCAACAAAACCACTAACCTTCAGGCCGAAGCTGGCAAAAAATTAAAACCCATGATAATAGTTAAAGGCATCTCCAACTCCATCCCATTAGAACTATTAACAGAAACAATCACAAACCAAAACAATTTTAATTCCGATGAAATCACCCTTAAATTTAAACGAGGAAACAGAAATAGGTCCCTCTACAACGCCGTCTTCATGGTATCTCCGCCACTATGGCGCACCATCGTCAACCTACAGAAACTCAATGTGGACCACCAACGAGTTCATGTAGAAGAGTTCACTCCTCTTTTGCAATGCTTTAAATGCCTGAAATTCGGACACACTCGTAACCACTGCACTTCTGAGGAAATTAACTGCTCCCATTGCTCTGACTCTGGTCACGAGTACAAGGACTGCCCAAACAAGAACGACTCAACAAAATCCACATGTTTCAACTGCAAAGTTCATCAAGAAAAAGGCAACAAGGGTAATGATAAATTAGACCATAGCGCAACTTCAAATACCTGTCCAAGGAAAATCTTTATGGCTGCACGCACTCGTTCCAGGACCGATTATGGACCATAATAGTAGTACACTCAATAATACACCCAACACCCTGTTTAACTCACCATCAGTCATAAAACCCAACGCCATTCAAATTAACCTTGGCAAAAGCAGAAATGCTTTACATGAACTTTGCGTCTACCTTGACAATAACAAACCTGACTTTGCTTTCATTACGGAACCCTACACAGGAACAAACGAGCGAATGAAACTCGATAACCAGATGTATACGCTCTATCAATTTCCCACCGCTCGTCCCACCCGTGCATCCATAGCCATCCGCAAAAACATTTCCTCCGCACTAGGCATCACCAGTCACTCCAACTCGAATATATGTATTGTACAGTGTAAAGATAGTCTTACAAATCACCAAATTCATCTTGTTTCCGTGTATATCGAACCCCGCATTGATCCCTACAACACCCTCAATACCCTTGAGGACTTCATAAACCACAATCGCAACTCCACTTTCCTTATATGCGGTGATTTTAATGGATGGCACCACTGGTGGGGCTCAAACAGATGCAACGACAGAGGAGACTTAATCGCAGATTTTGTCACCAACAACAATTTAATTATCAATAACGAAGGAAACACACCCACATTTCAGACCGTAACCCACAATCAACCACGTGAATCAATTATTGATCTCACACTAGCAAGCAACCGCTCATCCATCAGCATCACCAATTGGATGGTTGACCTCAACTTAATTCCTAGTTCAGACCATAATTCCATCACCTTTTATGTCTCATTTACTAGCACACGCTTCACTAAAACCAAAAAGCTATCTACATACAAATATAACACGACAACTGTATCATGGAATAGAATTATTGATAGGTTCACTGATGCGATCCGCGAGAGACTGCCTTCCATCGAACGTATCAACGAATTTAACACACAAGATCTTGACACCCTTGTAGATGATGTCACAAAAGCCATTCAACACGCCTGCGATAGTATTCTACCTCGAACTCGCGGCGCGCCAAAAAAACCCCCTTTCTGGAATGACCACTTGCAAGAGCTTAAAGCCAACGCACTCCGGACACACCACAAACTCTCACGATACAAACGACGCGGTCTCCCTCTCAACGAGGTTATTGCTGAGAGACAAATTGCTAGAAAAGCTTACTCCGAAGCCTTCTGCGCCACATCCACCCAACATTTCAAGGAATTTTGCAACCAACAAGTAAAAGAAAACGTCTGGTCAGTCACCAACCGAATCATTAAAACAAAACCACTAACACAACCACCATCCACCCTTCTTCTTAACGACGGCACCTATTCCACCGACGCCTTGGAAACTGCTAATGCCCTAATGGATAACTTCTTCCCTGATGACACCATCGACTTTACCCCTTCACAGCAATCGATTAGATCCTCAATGTACCAACCTCTTCTCACTCCATCTGAACCTCCATTTACCACAACCGAAATTCTGAATGGCCTAAATCATATGAGCCACAAAAAGGCACCTGGCGTTGACCACTTAACCGCAGATATTTGCCTACAGTTCGCCAATCAATTTCCCGATTATCTAACTAAAATATATAATAGATGCCTTGAACTAACCTACTTCCCCTTGCCATGGAAGCATGCTGTCGTTAAAATCATTCCGAAACCTAACAAACCTAATTATACTAACTTATCCTCATTCCGTCCCATTGGCCTCATTAATGTTTTTGGCAAACTGCTAGAAAGGCTAATAATCGATCGCCTCACTTATCACCTTAACATCAACAACCTCAATAATAATAAACAATTTGGATTTAAACAGCAAGTCTCCACCTCCCAGGCCATTTCAAACGCTGTCCATGCCATTAAATCATATAAATCACACGGTGAACACGTAATTACTATATCACTGGACATAAAGGCAGCCTTTGATAATGCTTGGTGGCCTGCTATATTTATTAGACTGCGTCATTACAATTGCCCCAGCAACTTATATAACATTCTGATTAGCTACATAACTAATAGAACAGTGGGACTTACCTTCTCTGACATCGAAACCACCAAAAACATGACTCGCGGCTGCATCCAGGGCTCCGTCTGTGGTCCCACTATGTGGAACCTTATCATGGATGAGCTCCTCGACCTCCCACTTCCAGATAACTGTCATATACAAGCATTTGCTGACGATGTCCTTCTGATAACACATTCGACCGATCTCACCACTTTAGAAAATACAACTAATCTGGCACTGCACCATATTAATGAATGGGGGAAAAATGTCAAACTTCACTTCGGCCCAGAGAAAACGACCATCATAGGCTTCACCAATAAATCTACTAAATTAAACATACATATGAACAACACAAAGCTAAAATTTACAAAAGAACTCAAATACTTAGGAGTCATAATAGACGACAAATTAAAATTCATAAAACACGCTAACCACATAATTGAAAAAGCCAAACAAATATTCTACAAGCTCCTTATTTACACTAGACCCACTTGGGGCATCCACTCCGATAATATCCGAATAATTTACGACCAAGTCATCACCCCCATCATATCTTACGCTTCATCAGTCTGGTCCAGTGCCCTGGAATACAAAGTTGTAGTCAAACAACTACTCTCTTTCCAAAGGTTATTTGCCATAAAGATAATTCACGGCTTCCGAACCAACAGCACAATAACATCAATAACACTTGCACAATTAACCCCTCTACCAGAAAAAATTAAAAGCATCTCGGACATTGAAACTTCTAAACTCCGTGGCGCCTCATCATTCCTTCCTCTTGACATCCCCGTTGAAAAACCCTCTCTCCCATCCTCTCTTCTTCACCCCTCCCTCCGGGAACCCATAACCTTCCTGGAAATATTCACTACAGAGGAATACATAGACCTCCAAACCGATAACTACTGTAATATCTTTACCGACGGTAGTCGGCATGACGATGTCGTAGGAGCAGCCTTCGTCGCCTTCAGTCCGCATTCCACCTCTCCTACAGTTAAAAAATTCAAGTTACACCCCTCCTGCTCCGTTTTCCAAGCAGAAATGCTTGCCATTGAAAAAGTCTGTCAATTTATAATCAGCAACAAAATCAAATCATACTCCTACTACATCTTCTCCGACTCCAAATCTGCTCTCCTCGAACTTTCCAATCCCTACAGCCATAACACATTCGCAGTCAACATATTCCGCCAATTGCACTTTGCCAAAACCCAAAACATCCAAATACAATTCGCCTGGGTAAAAGCCCATGCCGGAATCCCTGGCAACGAGGCAGCTGACACGGCGGCTAAAGCTGCGGCTTTCCTGCACAAACAACCAGACCACTCTCACACACCTCTTTCATACATAAAACACATACACAAAACAAACCTTCTCACCTCCTCACAACAACTCTACGAAAATTCCGCCGGGTCAATCCACACCAAGCAACTCCTTCCTACCTATCATGACCTCACGAACTTCCTCTCCAAAGTCAAACTCACCTTTCCAATAACCCAATTCCTCACCAACCATGCCTTCCACAAATCATACCTCTTCCGATTTCACATCACTGACAACGACCTCTGTCCTTGCACCAACACAATCTCGCAGACCTTCCAACACCTTATTTATCACTGCCCCAGATTCGCACTTTCACGACTAACATTTACACATATCTGCCAAAACAACAATATCGATCCTCAAGACCCCCTTCTCCTAATTAAATTAACAAACAACACCGAAACACGTAACTCATTCCTCCACCACATCACCTATATCGTAAATCAACTAAAACACTTTAACGGCACATAACATTTAAACAATCAACTTGCAAACGGTTCCAGGAGAGGGCGTACTCCATAAGCGCCACTCCTGAACTAAAAACCAATTGACTCAACAAAAAAAAAAAAAAAAAAAAAAACCTAACCTACCCATACTAGGTTTAACCAAGAGTTAGTGGCTACACCTAGTTCTAACCGGCTAAAACTACAAATTTCGCGTTAATATTATAATAGTAGGATTAACATCACTATGTTTAAATTGTGTAAATAAAATGCCAGTTTCATTTACGTGATGGCCATTAACAGTAAAATACGAGTAGAATGAAGGCTTCAGAGTCAGTGCATTCTTGTAAGATTAACGGCACCCGGTAATGTTGCTCGCTGCGAGCCGTTTATATCTACTTACTGTTTAGAATAAAAGAAACGTGACTTACCCCCGAGCTTATATTTACGTAAATAAATAAGATTTACAAGTATCTACTTATTTTTGTCTTCTTTTAATATACATCTTTCTTACTCTTTAAGAAGTTTTATAACACGTACCGTAAATACGAGTATTATGAGCTGTGAGTCGCTTAAAATGTGTTTGAAGGAAAATTATTGTCAATTGACACGACTTTCTAATTAATCACTATTGTCTTACCCCGAATAGATAGTGAACAGTATCCTTTTTCAGACCTATCATACCACCGGCTATACCATTGATGGTACAGTGGGTGTAAAACGATACCACCCTGGGAGTAATAGTGCTGACCTAAAGCCCGCGGTTCTGACTTCTTAGAATAGTCTTCTTATTCCTATACCCAATGGGAATCTACTATCGTGATAAACAGTTCCTAGAATTTGTCCAGAATCCAGAATTCCTCAGAGTTTTATCAAGGTCGATCCAGCCATTGTTACGTAATGCCCAAACAATTAAAAACATTTTTGTAACACGCAGAGCAGAGAAGAGACATCTTCTTCTTCTTTTGGTGCCATCTTCTCAACGAAGGTCGGCGATCATCCTAGCAATTTGGACCTTTGACACAGCAGCTCTGAAGAGGAACTGGGTGCTCTTGTTGTACCACTGGCGTAGGTTCTTTAGCCAGGATATTCTTCTTCTTCCAACACAGCGTTTCCCCTGTATCTTTCCCTGAATTAAGAATTGGAAGAGACATGTAGGTACTTAATACTCGTAAAGATGTTTGTTATATGAATTTCTTTATCATACCGGATGGGAGCCCAATAGATCCTCACCTGGGCGCGGTGCACCTACAGACAGATGGACGACACTCTGCCATATATACATATTATATACTCTAAGCGCCTGGAAACAGCTTACGGGGATAAAGACTTGGTTTTGTATATGTGTGTGTCTGATTCTCAAGTTGGTCGTGAAGTATTATAATACTTTTACACTTTTACTAACTTTCAAGCTCAAAGTTACGAACTGGAAATGTTATTCTCTTGGTAGTTCCATTTAAGCTCCAGGATACGAGAAAACGGAATACTTATGGTCGGAACGCGTTCTACATTTCCGACTAAGTATAAATCAACGCTCTGAGTGCTTGTGCTTTTCCATTAAGTATGTAAAGCCACAGAATAGGGGTAAAGCTCCCTTTTTTTTCGATTAAAACCTATTGAAACTCGAAAGGTATAATATAAGCTTATTACAAACAGTAACTCATTGAAATGATATTTTTATATTTTTTAATTATTCTAAATACATGTATCATTACAGGATAACCTAATTATATATTGACTATGGTGCACTAGAAACAATTAAATTGGTTGTCAATATAGTTTGATATAGTTAAAAACTGAAATGTAACATGATACGTTTAAAATATTTGGAGTTTCTGTAAGTTACATAGTAATATTAAGTACTACGCCCTATTATTTGGTAATAGTTATGAACGTCGATTCTACGTTAATTAATGTCAGATTGGCAACGGGACAAGTAAAGTCGACCAGTCTCTTCTAATCCCCAGTACCCAATTACCTTGTTTTACCATTTATTTTAAGTAATTTACAAAACATACCCAGAAAGATGCTGTAACTAATACTCTACACTAGGTCTCGTCCACGTATTCTGGTTAAGCAAGTGATTGTTTTAATAAAACAATGAAAGTAATAGAAGAAATCGGGACTGTCCACATTAAAAATAACGTAGGTCTCCATATAAGGAGGATCTATATAAGTTAAAGTAAAATAAAATCTATTGTCAACCTTTTGCGTAGAACAGAAACCTTAGCAAAATAACGATACAACTGAGTGAGTCTACTTAATTCAAATGAGTACTGCGGCCGTCATGCTTTTATATACTTACTCAATAGAAAAAAAAAATCTTTTCCACACACTAGACAGCTCTCACGTACGTAAGAATTAACGGGTCACTGCATGTTTAAAGAGAGCAATGTACATTGCATAGCGCAGAGCACACCTAGAGGTTCAAGGGAAACGCTGTTTTAAATTCATAGCGTGTTGCTGAAAACCCATTATTTGTAACTATTCTCTGGACGTTCCACTGGCTCCCGCTAGACCCCATAGAGATAATTGCAATTTTTTTCTTTATCTCTCCGCCCAAGGCCGCTCTAACGTCTGTTGCCGGGCGTCTCTGGTAACAAGCAGGTATTTCCAGTGGCGCCCGGCGGTAATGGTAACAAAAAATATGATATCTACAATTCGAGTGCTTTACAATTTAATTCAGAATTCACACTAGAGTAGTTAGGTGCAGTAAGATTAGACAGACAGATAGAAGACAAGACCAGTCACAAACTAAGCTGATCTAGGTACCAAATATTCATGAACCAACTAAGTGTTTGTATTTTTCAAGCTCCATGGTCTCGGATGAACAAAACTTACAAGCGTCAATTAAAAAAGTTACAATAAATAAAAACTGTGAATTATGAAAAATTTGTTCATAAAATTAAAACCAGGTAGTTACCAAATGGTAATTATTCCGAATCGAACTAAAGCAGTATCCCGTAAATCGGTTCATAAATCTCGGCGTCATCGGTGTACATACATAAAAAATACTAACCGATCGAATTAATAACCTCCTCCTGAATTCAGTTAAAAGCAACTGTGGATAACAGACATACATCACGTCTATATCCCCGAAGTGGTAAGCAGATGTGCATCTCAGTGGGTAACAGTGTCGAAATATCCCGTAAACTCTCACCGTTTTCAGACTTTAATTTACTGGAAATGTCTGCATGGTTATAATAGGAAGCACTCTTCATGTACTTTTTTTTGGGATAAATCATTATTAAAAATTCGAGTTCATTAAATTGAGGCTGAAATTATTATTTCCAGGAAAATCGAAAGAAAATGCTACCAAGTCTTAGTATGTACACTGACAACCGAAAGTATAAATTATTATCCATTTACCCAGCTTCCTAATAAATATATACCCAAGTATTACTTCCATCAGTAAACTGCTCCCTTTTGCTAACTGTCGTCTTGGGGATATTTAGTGGTTTGTTTGCCGGAAATAGATGAAGCCTAACCATTAGTGAGCGGCAGTGACGACATTAAGTTAATTGGTAACTCGCTCGAGAACATTCGAGGTTTAGAAGTAACCATTATTAGGCTTTCATTTGAAAGATAACCGTGTGGTAGAGGTTTATCTTAAAGAGCTAAGAGCTAAATCTTGCAAAATAAACTTCGTGAAATTCGACTAGTTCCTTTAGCGAGATCTAACAAATTAAAGAAGATAAAAAAAATAAAGACATTGTGTTGAAGTGTCTGATAATATTTACTGGTGGACGTCCATGATTGCTTTCGCTTTCAAAAGAAAGAGCTATTTCCCGTTTTTGCAATATGTTCCATTGTTGCTCATGTCCTTTAGGTTTTAGTGCGAATCATATTTATTGCCTACTAGCTGTCCTGGTAAACTTCGTTATTTTTTCTAATGTTCAGCTAAACTTTTTTTTTCTTCCATAAGAACCTTCTCCTGATAGTGACGATCACAACAAAAAAAGAATTAGCGAAATCGGTTTAGCTGCTCTCGAGATTTGAGCTTAGCAACACATTCAGCGACTCATTTTAAAAGCTTTTATTAGCTTCACTTGTATGTTTGCTTGCTTGCTTGTATGTATGTTTGTTTGTAACCGACTCTTTTGGGTTCGATTTTTCCCTACTTTGAGCGATCAGATTTAATTCAAACTTTGCACACCTGTCAAAGACCGATGACAATGCAATAATTCGATTAAAAAATAAATAAATAAATAATAAAAACTAAAAATTAAAAATAAATAATAGTTTAGATGACAATGCAATAATTCGATTAAAAAATAAATAAAACAATAAATAAATAAATAATAATAAACTAAAAAATGAAAAATAAATAATTATGATTTAGAGAATTAGAATTAGAATTAGATTTAGAGAATTATCATTTTGATAATATCTTAAAATGCACCTCACGCTTTTTTTACAATAATATACATTTATTTCTTATTTACACTATTCTTAATTCAAAGTTAATAAAATTTATTTTCTACTTTTTAGTTGGATTCTCTATAAAAGCGTGTTTTTTTAGTTTTTTAAACTATTATTTATTTTTCTTTTTTTAGTTTATATTATAGAATAGAGACCCTATCAGAGTAATAATAAAGGATCCCTTGATATTGAACTATTCAATGCAAAATCATTTTCTCAATAATTTGAACAATGAAATTCCTGTGATTAGTACGTTCAACCAAACAAACTCAACAGTTTTCTTATAGTACCTACATATAGATTCATGCACATAGGCTCGTCGAACTTAAGACAACGGTCCTTCTGTATATCCCTTGTGTTAAATCTCGGAGTGTTATTGATAGCGAAGACAATCGTCTTTAATTAAAGTACTTAGAGGAGTGATGGCGGTCTAAATTGTCTCAATAAGTCACGGTGTCGTGATCCTATTACTGCAAGCTTTAAGTAGATCTTACGATAAAAATTAAGGCTCTCGAAACTTAAAGATCTGGACGATAGATGAAATTATACCAACGTCAAATACTTTTTACATAGTTCCAATTACAATTTAAAAGTTCAGAACATGTGGTTCCAGGTTGTTTTACGAGTATATCTAGAGCGCAGACAACTCGGCATACTTTCCTTTTATAACTATTTCACTAATTAATGCTTTCGATTGTCGGCACTTGGTGGAACATATAGTAATACATTATGAAATGACTCACTTGTACAGATATTCCACAATTTTTAATTATTTTTAGGATCTGACCGGTTTCGCTCTATGGCATCTTGACTTGATCATAATCAAGTATGGAGACCAGTGTTAGCCTCACGATTATTTAATAACACAAAGTATATGAAGTGTTTTTAGAAAATGTGATGTAAATAAGTGTAAAACACCTTTGAAGATACCATAGAGCGAAACCGGTCAGGTCCTATTAATAATAAAAAATTTCGGAATATCTGTACAAGTGAGTCATTTCATAATGTATTATTATTTCACTACTTAGACGGTTCGTATCACAGTCAGATATAAACTTTTGTACCTATAAATCACACAATCCCTCAACTCAGAGTAAAACAATGATTTAGACAATAGGAAACGATAATACAGTAACTTGCATTTATGACATCAATTTGAAAGTTATAATAAAGGTAATTATTAATAGTTGTTATTACCCAAGCAGTACATATAAACTTGCCCAACTAAGTTAAAAGAGGACAAAAAAATTGAAATAAAAAGTGACCAAGTAAAAATCCTAGCCTAAGGCACCTACGGATTCTATGAGTCGCAATTACTTTGTAGCTTGATCAACGGGAGCCGCCCGTTCTGCTGACTTGTAGGCAAGCGAGAAGTAAATGTAAATAGAACCTTGTTACTATGTAAAGTACATAAAGCCACATAAACTAAATCCATACGTGCTCAGTGTTAATGGATACAGTGAGAGTTACATTAGCTGTTAGGTAATCTTGTTGACCTCAGCTCTGCTAAGTAATTGGCACTTGTAACTGAGTTAACTGAAAACTGGTTAGAGCAAAGACGTTCTAAGTGATCTCAGTTAGTAGGTAAGTACTATGTTTGTTTCAAATTAATAGGGCGTGCTTTAAACCTAATGAAGTGTTGTCTCTGAATTAAGATGGAAAACCACTCTTTTATAAAGGTTTATCAGAAGCCGTATTGATGCGATATTAGTGACCGTCTGTGACTCCACCCGCATTCAATCGTTTTACTATCGGGATAAAAAGTAGCCTAATATCTGCCGAGGGATTCAATTGATCTTCGCGCCAAATATTACTAAGATTCCTGGACGCTCGAACAAACAGTCTTTAAACTCTATATCTGCTATAATGGAGCAGTATAGAAATAGTGTGTCGTATATGTTTTCAGTTATCGGATTCGGCACTTTGCGGAACACGAACAAATAAACTTGTTCAATATTTCACTGATTCATTACGAACAACCTGAACGGTTTCGCTACAGCAGGCATTATAAAAGGTTTAGACTAATAATGTGTCTGTACGACTGTATAATTATACATTTATCAAAAAAAATGTTAATGATGTAAAAAGAAACTAAGAAAACACTAAAATATATAATTAATTATTAAGGATTTTCTTGCGGTTCAGCTCATTGCAACAGGCGTTTTTCATCGAGATCAGATGGGAGAAAGAAACTTATTGTTTTTTTCACGCAGAGCTTGGGGCATCAGTAGTTTTTTTAATAAATACACACATACCTACATTAGTAGGCAGAGGTGAATTACACACCCACATTCTAGCCGTAGTTTTGTTCAACCTACGTAATAGGGGCAATCCAGTAGCCGTTCCCGGCACTTTAGAAAATCCATAACCACTATTATCTATACTAATATTATAAAGAGGAAATGTTTGATTGTTTGTTTGTTTGAAGTTGCTAGGCTCCCTAACTAATGATCCAATCAAATTTGAAAATTCTTCCACTGATATGTAGCTACATTATCAGTAACATGGGCTATTTTTTATCCCGGTAATGTGTTCCCACGGGAACCGGGAACGGGAAAACTGTATCACGCAGGCGGAGCCGCGATGAGCTAGTACACATTATATGACAACTTACATATCACCAAAACATAGAATCTCTGCAGATCGAAGATGGTCCAAATCAAGGCAAAAGGTACATTAGTCCATGTTTTAAAATACAATAACATGTCAGAAGGTTGTTGTATAATGTGTACCAATTTGTAACGGAATTGGTTTACATTAAACACACAGCAGGGAACCGAAACCGATCCCCACTTACTACGGAACCTTTTGATTAATTAAAATTGATAGAAGGGATCCAAGTTCTATGTGATCAGTTGAGGCGATCATACTAAGTGCCAAGTGAATATAAACATTGCTTTTTTTAAATAAAATGACAGAAAGGCCGACATACATCACGCCTATATCTCCGAAGGGGTAGGCAGAGGTGCATTACACAACCACAATTTGCCAGTATTTACGTTGGTCCCACGTAATAGATGGCAAGCCTATTGCCGTTACCGGGCACGATAGTAAATCCATAATCACTCTGTATTTCAAACCAAAACTCAAACAGCCAGGTCAGATGTTACAAAAGTACAACTAAATAGAATCTCTAAGTATAGTCCAAGCGTTTACAATTAAGCCGCAACTAAAAACCCACTAAATCCGCTGTCTCTCATCACTTGGAGTATGTGAATGATTTTATTCAGCTCCCCACCTATACTTACAGTTCCATTATGATAAATAATTCAGGGGACAGCCATCCAAGTCGTGACGTCTCTGAATCTTCAGTAATCCTGTTACAAGTTGCCAACAAAAGTTACCAGAAAGAATTAGACGCTATTTTGTTTCTATATTTTTTGTTCAAAGCCTTTGATTTTGATTAGCAGTTCCGTTTTGGATGGAAAAACAAGTCAGAAGACATTTTCTTAAGAAATAGACTTGGATATTAATATGGTTTTAGTAAACTTGAAGTTATACTACGACATTATTTTATTTATCATCTTAATAATAGTAGAATACCTCAAATAAAATTAATGACATACGCAGCTCCTGATTAGCAGCAGTTGGCTCGTCCTTCTGCATCGAACCCACAAACTGGTGTAATGTTGGCATATACTCGTACAATTCGCTTTTACCGAACCTTTTGGAACTGACGGGATGGTATTGTGGGTATGTGTTATTACCAAATAATACACTTATACAAATTTGTAACAATTATTAGAACATAACGTAACTGAAAATTAAATTTATAATGCGGTATGCCTACACTATATTGTACCCCGAAAGTTCCTTTTGTAATAGAGTACTACACACCCACACTTTGCTCGTAATGGGGGCAAGCCTATTGCCGTTATCGGGCACCAACCACTCTGTAATTCAAACCAAAACTCCTACAGCCAAGCTCCTAAAACCAAAACTCCTACAGCCAAGCTCCTAAAACCAAAACTTCTACAGCCTACTACCTACTGCAGTCCCTAGGGACTGCAGATATTCTATTTGGTGGTCTGTCTCCCTCTGTCTTGGCTGTAGGAGTTTTGGTTTCATAATAGTCAGGAATAAACAATGATATACCTACCGACATTTTACTGTACCACCATCATGGCTGCTGTCAGTGTCACTATCAGACATGAAGGTAAATATCAAATGTGTTTTACATTTGCTGTCTCATTATCTCAACAAGTTAATTCAGAAATTCCGCAACTTTCTCGAGGGGCGTGCGATTAAACTTTCCCTTAATAAAACATCTAAAGGGGGCATTGAGGGGCACGCACCCCCTCTAGGGGGAGAGGCGACATTCTTCTCAAAGGCATGAAATAAGTACGTGACAACTTTCTCGCTGCTAACTAAATTATGGACCCTGACGCCTTTCTTATTCGTGAACGTCGTATAGGTAAAAATATAGGTTGTGTACAGAATATTAGGAAATAAATTTTGTCTTCAATGCTTTGAACTTTTAGATCAAGTGAGCGAAGCGTCTACATTTCAATAGTACATAATTATGTTTTCATCACTTCTATTCAAAAAGTGGCATTTTGTTCCTCATAAGTGCGCCTAAAGAAGTAGGTAGCTCTTATTTGTTCAGAGACGTTTTAGCGGGCAATAATGAGATTTGAATTTGGAACATGAATCTCTCATAGTAAATCAAACGGAAAACGCGTGAACCTTTTTATCGCTAGTACATTTCTTTTTTTTTTCATAGAAGGCGATGAAAAGTAATATTTCGTCCGTCTGTCTATTTATATGTCTGTATGTGTGTTCCGGGCTAGCAAACTCAATTTTTATCCGATCTCCACGAAACTTGGCAAAAGTGTTCCTTGATTTAATACAATTCTTTCATGGTGTTCACCATTTTTTGATTCGAGAGGAATTAATAAGGAAAAGCCCAATAATGTTCGCAAAGTCTACTGTTGTACCATCTGGGCGACCACTAGTACTCTGGGTCCAATTTATCGTCACCCGCACGCGGTACACGTGTGTGTGTAACAAGTGCCCGGAAACGTGGGACTATTACGTGGGACCAATGAAGTGACTAGTGATTTGTTGTGTCAGTTTCCTTTCAGGAGAAAATGCTCTGATAAGATTATATTCTCCCTTTATGAAGACTAAATTTTCATTCATTTCAAAAAAAGGAGGTGTTTCAATTCGACTGTATGGTTTTTTTATTGAGCTGAGTTTACGAAGCTCTTTCTTAGGCGACTAGTGTATTTCGTTCCCGGGCGCCACTGGACATACCCTCTGCTAGTAACCAGGGACGCCCGGCAACGGACGTTAGAGCGGCCGCGGCCTTGGGCCGCGGAATTAAAAAAAAAGAAAAAAAAAAAAAAGTGTATTTCGTTCGTGATCGAACTCCTAAACGACTGAACCGATCTTTTTGAAATTTGGCACGGTCATAGTGACCATCACCATGAGTGCATATATCTGAATTCATAAAGATCGGTCCAGTCGTTTAGGAGTTCGACCCGGATCGACAAACTCAGCTCAATTATTGCAACAGTATAATGTTTGTTAACTCATATCTGCGGACTTGGTGAAATACTTCCCAAATGGTTCCATTTCAATTTGTTCCCATTTCGATAGTTTGAATTAAATTTCGGTTGCTGTGTCAATCTTTGACGTGTATTTTTAGTAATATATTTTACTACTTTCATAATAGATAGTCATTCAGTTAAAGTCATAGTCATTAAAATGAAACAAAAACGGTAAATTATGATTTGTATCGTTACGGTTACATACGGTTGTGATTAATGAAGGCATATAAAGAACAATCAATTGGAGCTAGAATCCCCTACGTTTTAACCATAACAGCGTACCTACTTACTTACACAAATATGTATTTGTATAATGATATGCTTTTTTTTAATTCTAAATTTGTCTATGGTTTGTTTATCTTACGTAATAGGGGGCGAATCTACCTTTAGGGACGAGAAAGGCTAATATGGCTGAGAAAATGCGTACCTATCTGCAGTTTACGGTTGAACTAAACTAGAACTAACCGCAGTTTTCCTTAAAAAAGGACGAAATGTGATACTTTTCATAATAGTTTTTTTCTTTTAGTAACTGGAAATGGGTAAAGTAAACCACGCTAGCGGCATTACCTATTTAACTTTCACTGATATTGTCTAATATAAAAACCCCCGTATTACAAGGAATCAAGGTCGCGGTTGATAGAAAAATCAAACTCTTTGTTGGAGAATGCTATGATCGTAACGAATAAAGTAAAAGATAAATGGTACGATAATATCTCGTACCACCCCATATATATTTTTTAAATCCACGGTCCTGGGCTTACTTTTAATAGCACTGCGTATCTAGTTCGTAGCTAACAACCAGAGTTTGTTATCACGTATTTGCAATATCCGTAGCAGGTGTCTGAAGCTTTGAGAAAATGAGAATGCAACTTTCATATTTGCTTCGATTGTGATTCAATTTTGCACTCGCATTGTGCATTTGTGGGTGGAAATACGTTTTGCGGTTAACATCAGCTGTGTAGTGTTTAATGCTATAATATAATAAATATTACTCGAAATGCTTTTTCCTAAATTAATTAAATGAAATTTCTTTGTTAATAAGTAAATTGGCTAGAGAGGCTGGAGACGGGCTCGTGGTCTAGTGGTAACCGACAATGTTAACACATTGCAAAGGTTAAGCCACGTCTAGTCTTAGAATCCATTTCCCTCCGTATCTCGGAGAGCACGTTAAGCCGTGTCGGGCCCGGTTTTCATACGAACGCCTATAGCAATCGTTAAGGGTAGTTAGAGCCATAAATCAAAAATCCTCGTGGTCTAACTACAGAACTTCGATATCGTCAGATGGTAGTCGCTTCACTGAAAAATTCGAAGTATTTGTATTTATTGTATTTTTAGAACAATTTACATTGTATTCAAATGTATACAACTTAACCTGAAAACACACCAATGTATTAAATAAAATCAATCTCCCACATAATAAAATACAATGGATATACCTTCTCGACAGCCTCCTTCGCGAGCATGACTTGCTCGCAGAAGAACACGGCCGCGTTCCACCTACTCGCGCTGGGGACCATGGCTTGGAGCATGGTTTAAAATTTTTCGCAATACCTATATATAAAGAGTTTATAATTGGCAAGCTGTTGGAAGAGCACAACCATGTGGAGTTTGATGAAACAGATGATCAGATGATGCTATCAGGTGATTATAGGACTTATAAACTTGTAACTAGGTCACCCAGGTGTTATCACCCTGGTCAGACTAGAATAAATCATAAATTTGATAAGTTTCAAATAATTTTGCAGAGATACTCTCTCAAAAACATTATTGTATCGAAGTTCAAAGTACCTACCTATGTATCAAATTATATTTCATGTTTTTCTTACTTTCTCCTTTCTTCTAAATAATTCTACGCTCACCAATATTGTAGCTTGCACCCTTGCAGATGTTAATAAGTTACTGTCAAACCTACATCTAAACAATTGGTCGTCAGTAATTGGATAAATGTCAGATGATGTTGAACTCGATCAATGATTGGCTTTCACTGCACGCACTCGACGGAGGCTGAGACGTTTCAGATTATTTAATAACGAGCCGTGAACGTGTTAACTCATAGTCGGTTTTTGGGATAGGAAATATTTAACGAAATGTGTCGTACCAAAAAGTATATTTAAAAGAATAGGTACCTCTACTAAAACATGACATTACAGATAAGATAATACTGAATAGTTTGTAAATAACCAATGATATCGCAGTTAATGTCGATCACGTGACCCAATAAACACCCACGACAAACTCTTCCAAGCGCTATGGTAAGCGGGCGAAAGAGTACTTTTTCTAAATTACATAGCATATAATCACGCTTTCATCTTTAAGAAGGTTGACAGAGGTGAATGACTGAAATTTTGGTTAGCCCCTCGTAGGTAATTAGAGGCAAGTCGTTACCGTAGGTACCTACTACACACAATACAAAATCAACAACCACTGTGAACCTAATGTCATAATTATCTACAAATTCTGCAGTAGATACTTTTTTTTTAAAACCTCTTTACAAATCTGTAGACTTTTCCATTAGAGAATCCAATAAATAAAATAATCTCGTCTCGTACCTCACCTATTTGGATTGATGTAAAACACCTATAACTCCACTCGATGGAATCCATTCAGTCGTGCATGCGCTCAATCATTCACTCCACTCGCTAGTGGAGTGGATGCACGCCTTTATGCAGAGTTATTGAATTTCCCAATACAAATAGCGCCAGGCGAGGGCGAGGCGCAGACCAAAATCCATTTCGCAAATATTTTTATTCTCGCAACGAGGGGATTGGCACTTAATGTGGATAATAAGTTCGCGAGCGAATGTACTCTCGTTCAGATTAAAAATTTCCGGATTGCGGAACTCTACCAAATGTCATTATTCAATTTTGGCCTTTTACTGTTCTGTAAAACTTCTGGTACATACGCTAAATATTCCTTATGGACAACGTTTTACAAAATATTGCTAGAGTATTTTCAGCAAATACTTAGGTACCTACCTAGTTATCAAGAATAAAACATAAATAATTTGCATTTACGTATGTAGGAAGATACCTATTTTAAAATAGCATAGCAGAGAATGTACCTTAGTGATGTACCGAATGTTAGATTTTTCACATTCGCGAACGCGAATACGAATATTTCTTTGAAACATTGGCGAACACAAATGCGAATGCTTGACCTTGAAATAAAGCGCAAGTAAAATATATACGGGTTTGACCTTCAATAAGCCCCGTTTAAGCAAAAATTAACAGTTACAAGGTAATTTACTGTTTTACTGTCGGAAACCCTGTGTGCTTCCTGGCTTTGATGGTAGTCGAGAAGCCAGTACACCCTGGGTAACGGAGCAGTACATCTCCCATGATACCGCTGGAGATACATATCACATCCAGAGGAGATGTACTGTTGCGGCGACAGTGGAGGTGGTGACATCCCGCAGCTGCTAGCATGCGTCATAAATGAGTCTCCGAGCAACGCATCACGAGGATGCATCAACGTTGTGCGTTGCTCCTGCCGGTGACCGCCATATTCGTCAGGATACGGCGGCTGGGACTGAAGGTAGCCCTGCTCAAGTCCCAAAGTCCGTGACTTTGGGCAGCACTCATGCTTTTGCGACTGCCGCCGGGACCTCCTCGTGGGTCTGGGCGTGGATACTCTGCTCTCACTGGACTCCAGTGGGGGAGTCCCCAAGAGCATCCCTTATAATTTCCCCCCAATCCAAAAAAAAAATAATAAAAAAATAATTATGTATTTCAAGGAACACTAATTGGGTCAAGTTTCGTGAAGATTGTATAAAAACTATCGTCTAGCTACTACAGTTTTTATACAATCTTCACGAAACTTGGACCCAGAACATATATACAGACAGACAGACAGACCGACGAAAGCGAAATTGTCCAACCTCCAAACTTCGGGAAAAGTCCCAAAGTCACGGGGGCAGCACTCATGCTTTTGCGATTGCCGCCGGGACCTCCTCATGGGTCTGGGCGTGGATACTCTGCTCTCACTGGACTCCAGTGGGGGAGTCCCCAAGAGCGTCCCTTAAAATTTCCCCCCAATCCAAAAAAAAAATAATAAAAAAATAATTATGTATTTCAAGGAACACTAATTGGGCCAAGTTTCGTGAAGATTGTATAAAAACTATCGTCTAGCCAAAGACGTAGCCAGGATTCCATCAAGGGGGGGGGCAGAACTAATCCTAAAATAAATCGGGGGAGGGGTGAGCACCCTTCCCTAAAGGGGTAAAACCTTGAGTCCCCCCCCTTAAAAAGGGGGGATATTAAAAAAATTAAACATGATGTTGAGACCTTTTTCTTTTTTAAATCCGCGGCCCTAGGCCGCAGCCGCACTACGTCCATTGCCGAGCGCCTCTGGTACGCACTAAGAGAATTTCCAGTGGCGCCCGGCGGACCATGGCCACCTGTGTGGCCCCTGCGTGGTGGTCGGGTTTTGCCCCGCATCCTTGGGGTCGGGTTTTATCCCGCATAGGTGAGTGCACAACGCACTACACATATTGATGAGCTGGCCCGAGCCAGCTAGGGGAAGTTATGGCCCTCTCGGATAAATATCTCTCGGACAATACGACGGAGGTAGAGAGGCACTCCGTGGTAGATTAGTGCCTCTCTAACGCAGCTTCTGGGTAAGGTGTTAAAGACGTTGGCGATGTCAAGAGACACCACCAACACCACCCCGCCAATGCTTCCTCCGTCAGGATCTTTGAGCAACACGATCGGCCGGTAGCCGGACGGTGAGTCCGCTGGCCGCCCCAGTTTCCGAATCAGGACCAGTTTCCCCGTCCTCCACATCTTGGGAAACTGGCCCCTTTCGAGGCATGTGCTGAAGAGCCCGCCGAGCAGTCGAGCCCTGAGTTCATCACTTGCACCACAGGAGAGAATGAGAAAGAATTTGATCATTTCTTCAACTAAATGTGCTTGCTATTTTACCCTTCCCGGCCTCGCCTGTCGTGTTCGACACAAGTGCTATACTAGGTGGTGACTGGTGACTAGTGGTGACCCCTAAAGAAAGCGCAGTATAGTCCCTACAGAAGCGGGATGGGATATCCCGCGTAAAAATTCCAGGAAGTGAATACATTTTGAGATGCGACACTGCCGCGTTGCTTCCATTATTGATTTTTGCTTTTGTCGTTTCTTATCCTTTCTTATTAGATTTATTTCAAAATATTAACAAACGGGTTTATGAGTATTCTAGCTAACTCTATGCTATACTATAACATAGAGCAGAGACCCGTAGGGGGGGGCATACGCCCATGCGTCTAGCTACTACAGTTTTTATACAATCTTCACGAAACTTGGACCCAGAACATATATACAGACAGACAGACAGACCGAAATTGTCCAACCTCCAAACATCGGAAAAAAAAGAGCATCTCTATTTACGAAACAGAAAGTCTTGGTTCAAAAGAATAGTTGCCAAACCCATATTTAAAAATGTGACAACCACCGAGTTGTCAGTTATGTTCATGTTGCTGATTTGACGTTACTGGCTCTTTCTGTCAGTGTCAGTCGGCTTCTGTTTCGGTTCGGATTATTTGTGATGCGATGTTTACCGATGCGGTGTGGTGTAGCATTGTCTGAATTAGATTTTATGAATTAATTGATTTAGTTAGTGATTAAGAAAATATATTGTGTTATTGTGTGTTTTCAAGATGTTGGTTTTGTTTGAGACCTCGGCGGGGTACGCTATTTTCAAGGTAAAATTCAACACGTGTTATTTCTAACCTATCTGCACAGTCGCATTGTTTAGTATGATTATTTCTGTATTTACGTTCTTAAAACATATCATAATGAACAGAATCCAGTGAATATAAATCATCAATTAACATACTTGGTTACCTATATTATGCTTTTATCAAATTATGCCTTACCGAAGATTTATTTAGTCCGTCAATGAACCGTTCTTCAATGACTGTTATTTTCAATTTATAGCGTTTTATGAAAAAGCAAAGACATTTTGGTCTTAATATTTACAAACGAATATTTACAAAGATATAATATATTATATTTTACATCTGGTGAGGAATAGTACTAGTTGTATTACTTGTATTGGGTACACTATTGAGTTCAAATACTATTTAAAGTACACATCACTTAAAATATTGTGTTCATAGAAGTGTATGTAATTACATAGTTGTATTAATTCAATATTTATTGTATTAAGTAATGTGTAATGAGTAAGTGAGTGATAATAATCCCATGAGTCTTGTTACTTGAAATAAATAAAATATTATAATGGGGTTATTTGTTATTGTGGAGGAAGAGCAAATATGTAAGACTAGACTAGTACCATTTACCCCGTTACGGACAATTTCACCTTGGTTTCTTGGTCTCTTACAACATGGCAATGCCTACAGACTTCTGATATCATGATGTCTATGTGAGGTTACACTTGATTCATTTGATGTCTTAGTGTAAAACTGATCGTGTTTGCTGTACTTACCTGAACTGCAAAGTCAGTTTTTCACTATACATCTGGCTTAAATCACTTGGCCCTTTCCATCGTATTAGGGTTTAATTGCTACTTACAATTACTGAATAGAGCTATTTCATTTTTAGTTGCTGGACGAATCAAAGTTATCTCAGATAGATGACCTCTATCAAGAGTTCAACACACCGGAAGGTGCATCTTCAGTGTAAGAGTCGTCTTATTCTTTTTTGAAACTATGGTAATGTATATTTATTACGCCACTAACATTTATTTACTCTTACAGTGTTAAACTCAAAAATTTCTTCAAATTTGAAGACACAGCCGAGGCTCTTGCAGCTACCACAGCAGCTATCGAAGGTAAACTTTCCAAACCACTGAAGAAAGCTTTGAAGAAATATGTTAACAAAGATGTGCAGGATCAACTCCTCATTGGAGATGCCAAATTAGGTAGTGCCATTAGAGAAAAGTTTGATTTACAATGTGTATCTAATAACAATGTCCAGGAGCTGCTCAGATGTATACGATCACAGATGGACAGTCTCCTTGCTGGACTACCAAAGAAAGAAATGACGGCTATGGCTCTTGGTCTAGCTCACTCGCTCTCAAGATATAAGTTGAAATTCTCACCGGACAAAATAGACACAATGATTGTCCAGGCTCAGTGTCTGTTGGATGATTTGGACAAGGAACTGAATAACTACATCATGAGATGCCGAGAGTGGTACGGTTGGCATTTCCCAGAGCTCGGTAAGATCATCACAGACAACACACTATTTGTTAAAATAGTCAAATTGATTGGCACCAGAGACAATGCTGCACAGACAGATTTATCAGACATTTTACCTGAAGATTTGGAAGAAAAAGTGAAAGAGGCTGCAGAAATTTCAATGGGTACTGAAATATCTGATGATGATATATTAAATATACAACATCTGTGTGATGAAATCATCTCAATCACAGATTACAGGACCCATTTGACAGACTACCTGAAAGCTAGAATGATGGCCATGGCACCCAATCTCACTGTACTGATTGGAGAGCATATAGGAGCGAGATTGATAGCTCATGCTGGCTCTCTTATGAACTTAGCCAAACATCCTGCATCAACAGTACAAATCTTTGGTGCTGAAAAAGCTTTGTTTAGAGCGTTAAAAACCAAGAAAGACACACCGAAGTATGGTTTGATCTACCATGCAGCGCTAGTAGGACAGTGTAGTACAAAGAATAAGGGTAAAATGTCCCGTATGTTGGCTGCTAAGGCTGCGTTGGCTACAAGAGTGGATGCTTTTGGTGAAGATGTATCGTTTGAACTTGGTGCTAAACACAAAGTCACGTTGGAGAACAGGTTAAGATTGCTTGAGGAAGGAAATCTGAGAAGAATCAGTGGCACTGGTAAAGCTAAAGCAAAGTTTGAGAAATACCATAGTAAGAGGTGAGTGATTTGAAAAGTTCTATTTAAAATTAACTTTAATGTTACATTCCTTTATCAAACTAGGTGAAGCCCCTGGATTTCTACAGTCCTACCTAGTCCTAGAAACACTGGGATAATAAGTAAATATACATACTTAATAATTATAGGTGTATAGTAATAATTACCTTTTGGACAGTAGGACAATTTTCAAAGTCAGGTCAGGATGTAGATACCCCAAAAATCCAATCTCACAAACTGTCCGACTTAGGAGACAAAGAAATTTGGGCATGTCTGTGTGTGCCTGCAATTGCAATTTGGACTGTGGTGCGCCTCCAAACAAAACTATCTGAATCTATCTTTAAGATTATTGCTTCTACATTTACTTTTATTGCCAGATTCTCAAGACTATAGGTAAAGTGTGTGACAAAATAATTTGACAATTAAAACTCTCACTCTTTTCTAATCGCTAGTTTTTTCTCGGTATGCATATTATTCCACGATCTTGACAATTCTGTGATGTTTCCAGTGAAGTGTTCTCATACACAGCGGCCGGTGACAACACCCTGAACCAAAAACCGGTCAAGCGTGAACACTCTCCCGATGAAGTCGGAGAGACATCTGCTAAGAAAATGAAACTCGAAGACGGATCTGGTGATGTAAGTATCAACATCATCACGCCTATATCCCTGTAGGTGTAGTCAGAGGAGCATTTCAAACCCACACTTTGCCAGTCCCTAATTATGTTGGTCACACGTAATATGGGGCAAGCCTATTGCTGTTACCGCGCTCTATAGGAAACCCATAACCACTCATTCCACAGTCCATCAACCAGCGGCCCAAGTCGCGTAAATGATGGTAAAATGCTATGATGCAGCTATACTACTTCATTACAACTGCAATTGGTAAAAAATCGGTAGTCTGCTAAATTCACAAGCAACGCGCCAGGGTGGCGCCGGAAAGGCACCAAACCGAATGACTGAAAGTACAATTAAATCTGTCAAATATTAGGAGTAGACTGCGTTTGTGTTCGTTGATTAGACTAGACTACGAAAACTGTAAACAATTGCCTTCGACGTTCAAATACGATGCTACTTTGCTACAATTCAAATACGCGACTTGGCCTCCAGGACAGATGTTATGAGAGTTTGTGCAGTTCATGCAAAGACACACTGTTTTTGGAACGAAGTTCTCCAACGCGGGTTACGGGTAGTGCGATTTAGTAGAAATTGTCACGTTACGCTTATCAGAGCAGAGCGCAGTAGCCAAAATATGGTCTGCTTTTATTTGATTCTTTTTTGACATTTAGCGTCGGTGTTGTTAGTAAAACGAAAAGTAACCCAAACCCAAGTTGGGCTGCGTTGCGTTGCAGTTGCGTAAAGAACTTCGTCCCTGACGGGGGTCCTCCGACAGCACTATTTTTTTTTGTGCTGTGCTTGTTTGAAGAAGGTTCTAATTGAATAGTTGTTCCTTTCAAGCTATTTGAAAATATATGGGCAAGATTATTTTAAGATCTTTATTTATTAGCATTGTGTGTTCTGTGTGTTTATTGTGACTATATAAGACAGCACACTTTTGTTGATAGCAAAAGTCATTGTAGAGTATTTTTCCTGTTCCCGATACCTTCGGGAAACTATGATTAAAAGCGACTTAATATCTGCTCAAATTTCATGAGATTTTTAAGAGACCTGTCAAGTAGAAACTCTATCCCAAATTTTTTTTATAACAGATTTAAGAGCGTGAATTGAACCTAATTATATTCGTTTGCATAACAGGCGCCACCTAAAAAGAAGAAAATTAAATCAGAACCCCAGCCTGAATCAAGCATTCAAGAGGTAGACGTTCCTGAGCCAACGTCCGAGAAAAAGAAGAAAAAGAAAAAGAAATCTGACATTCAACCCACCGAAGAGAGTGAACAGTTAGACCAAACAGTGGAACAACCTAAGAGTGAAAAGAAAAAGAAAAAGAAACGACAGTCGCAAGTAGAAGAGGAATAGAGTAAGAGTAGTGGTGTTCCAGTGTGAACGAGTTTAGTTTTATGTGATATTGTAAAACTTGTTATAATAAAAGTTTATATTCTCTATGGGTGTATGTTTCTTGACATGTTAGGGTTTCGTACTAACTGTCAACTGTCAACTGTCTAACTATGATATCATAGTTAGACAGTTGAAAATTTTCACAGATGATATTTCTCTGTTGCTGTTATAACAACAAATAAGTACTACAACAGGATAAAGCCCGTAACCCCCCATACAACATATAATTTTTTTGGCGTTTTTTGGTCGCAAAATACCTCGTTGGGTGAACCTCAGTTTTTATAGATAGTGGTTAGGAACTCTTAAGTACCTTATTAAAAGCCCATTACATACTGCCACAATTGAGAGGACAAAAAAAGAGGGGCAGTTAGTATAGTAGTTAGGTCCATGGTTAACGTAAACCACTTTATAACACTAACAACAGCATTATCGCATACATCGCGTTTAGCGGATTGGTAAGTCGTAAAGGGCAGGAAACTATCCAAGCAGGTTTGGCGTTGATGGCCTCTGGACAAGGCAAACGTGGCGAAGAATACAGCACCGTTAAAAGAACTTCTTTTCGAGCGAATGGTGTGAAAGTGAAATATTCAATGCAATCCAAGTGACCTTAGTCGTAAATGTGGATAACTTTGACTTGAGTATGCTCGGTTATTTTATAGTGACTATAGGTAGATTTACCTTTACAAACAAATTATTCATCATCATTTGATAGAAAGAGACAAAGAATGATATCAAAGCAGCTCATTTTTTTGCGTCTTGTCTAAACATTTTGGAAGTTGATCAAACACAATAGCGGTGTTGTTGGCTGAAAGAAATATTAAATTATTCATACCTAATTGAATTGTCGAGGCGATGTTTTTGTGTTTTGTTTGTGAACTGACAAACTTATTGAATTATTTTCCTTAAGAAATTGTTTTTTTTTCCAAGTCCTTTTGTATCTTTTTCGCCTAAATAATGCGAAATACGTTGAAAGAAATGACACGTTGAAATTCAATTTGAATGAGAGTTATCTCATGAATTGCTTTGAAATAATTTTAACCAAAAATTTGAATTCTCTTTTGTTTTCCATTATTGGTAGATAATAAATTGTGAAATGTTTGGTAGGTATAAGGTTGCAGTAGATATGTAAAAACAGTGGGGCAAAAAACAGATAGACAGACCCGTACCTACCTAACTATATGGAAGAAAAACTGCCCAGTCTCGAAATATACCTACGTAGGGTGAGATTTATACGCTTCAGACCCACGGTACCCCTCGCCATACCCCTGGTGGTACCGTTGGGTCTTTTAAAGTTAAACGGTACCACCGACTAATAGTGATGTGATGTTAACATCTACGACCGAAAAAAAACCGATCATTTCCAGTTCGTTCAGCTTCATGAACTCATGAAGCCAGTTTTTTTTTTTTTTTTTTTTTTTTTTTTATATTTCAGGTCGACAAATTGACGCCACTCGCCTGATGGTAAGCTGAGGCGACGTCTGGCAATTGAGGGCGACTCTCACAGTACACAGGAATACTATAGAGAGTGGCCCTCAACTTGACGACCCTGTAATGTGCCTCTTCACGCTTCGCTTAAAGAGCCCAGGGTTATATGTAGGAGGAAACACGTGCGCAGGCAGGGCGTTCCAAGCCACCATCGTTCGGCAGAGAAACGATCGTTTAAAACGCTCGGTTCTCGCGAAGACGGTTTCCACGGTATGAGGGTGACATCTCTGCCCGGCACGCGTTGTTCGGGATCGGAAGGGAGAGGGTGGGATCAGGTTGAAGAGCTCTTCAGAACACTCACCGTGGTAAATACGGTAGAACGCGGCCAAGGAAGCAATTGTTCGGCGCTGGGCTAGCGGCTCAAGGCTTCCCGTTACCTCCGGACAGTCTATAATGCGAACAGCGCGTCGCTGCATAGCGTCGAGTGCGTCCAGCAAATACTTCGCGGAGCCGTCCCAGAGGTGAGAGCAGTATTCAACGCAGGGTCTAATCTGCGTTTTGTACAGCAGACACCTCTGGTGCGGTGTAAAGAATCGCTTTACCTTGTTCAGTATTCCTAGTTTCCGCGAAGCTAGCCCAATACATCTCTCAATGTATTTTGTGTTATTGAGCTCTCGACGAACGTCTATGCCAAGGATGTCTAGATTGTCCTTCATTGGTAATATTGCATTCTGAAGAGTGGGTAGGGGAAGGAAAGGGGATTTTTTCGCTGTAAATGCACACGCCTGTGTTTTGTGGGCATTGAACTCGACCAAGTTCTCGGCACCCCATTGGGAGATACTGTCGAGGCTTCGGTCGAGATCACCCACGAGATGTCGTCTCTCCTCCTCTATCACAGATCGCCCCGCCGTCGGACGAACCGAGTAACTCCCGTGCAATGTACTGTCATCTGCATAGCAATGAATGTTCCCGAGGGAAAGCATATCATTGATATGCAGAAGAAAGAGAGTTGGTGATAGTACGGACCCCTGCGGTACCCCGGCATTCACTTGCAAAAAGCGAGAAGCCTGGCCATCGCAGAGGACCCGCACTCGGCGCTCGTTTAAAAAACTGGCAATCCAGCTGCACAGTTGAGGAGGTAGACCATATGCCGGAAGCTTGGAAAGGAGCGAAGCATGCCAGACCCTATCGAAAGCTTTGGCGATGTCCAGGCTAATAGCCAAGGACTCGCCAAACTTTTCCATAGCCCCACCCCATACATGCGTGACGAATGCCAGGAGGTCACCCGTTGATCGTTTTGGCCTGAAGCCATATTGCCGATCATTGATTAGCGAGTGATCCTCCAGGTATCGCATGAGCTGCTTATTAATAAGAAGCTCGAGCACCTTGCAAATGACTGAGGTGACAGCTATGGGTCGATAGTTGCCTGGATCGGATCGATCCCCTTTCTTGGGGATCGGTTGTACGTTCGCCTCCTTCCAGGCCTCCGGCACGAGGCCTGTAGAGTATGACAGGCGGTACAGACGCGTTAATACTGGAGACAACTCAGCAGCACATTTTCGTAGCACCACCGCCGGAATGCCGTCAGGGCCACCGGCTTTCCGCGTGTCGAGTGACCGCAGCACTGCCCGTACATCACATTGCCTGATAACAATATCAGGCATAGTGTGGCCACAGTTGGCGATGGCGGGGGGCTGCAGGCCACGGTCATCGACCCGGGAATTAGCCGCAAAGAGGTCTGCGAGCATGTCCGCCTTCTCTTGGGCTTTGTGAGCCAGTGATCCATCAGGAAAACGCAGTGGTGGCAGCGAGGGTTGACAAAAATTTGACTGTACGGCTTTGGCCAGTTGCCAGTATCCACGGCTGCCCGTGGGATGGGATGTGAGCTCCTGACCAAGCCGCGCGACGCGCTGGGCATCCGCTCTCTTGAAGGCCCTCTTGCTGAACCTAGTGGCCCGATTGTACGCTGCTTTGAGGCGGTTCACGTTCGGGTCACGTGCCGCCCGAGCCCTGACCCAGGCGCGATATGCCGACTGTTTTTTCTGGACAGCCTCGGCACATTCACGCCCGAACCAGGGGCGAGCTTTGCGGATGCTGGCGACATCAGTGAAAGGGATATAATATTCTATCCCTAGACTGATCTCGCCAGCAATGGCAGCAGCGCTATCCGAAGGCGCCTTCCCTACAAAGCAGCGCTGGCTCCACGGGATGGACGCAAAGTAATCGCGGAGACCGTCCCAGTCTGCCGACGAGTAGTGCCATAGTCGTCGAGTCATTTGTTCAGCACGAGCAGGCGGTGGCACTTGGAAGCTGGCGTGCACCACACAGTGGTCGGATGTGCCCAGTGGGGCGCGTACCGACACACTGTACTCGGCTGGGCGACTCGTCAGCAGTAGATCCAGCAAGGCGGGCGTGTGGTCTGACCTGTCAGGTATCCGGGTGATCCCCCGTACCATCTGAGTCAGCCCGTGGGAGAGAGCGAATGCATGGGCGGTTCGTCCCGCATGATCGGTCCTAAGGGACCCCAGCCACTCAACGTGATGACCGTTAAAGTCCCCCAGGAAAACCAGGTCAGCGTTCGGGAACCGCACCTGCGCATCGTCAGCCATCTCGCTGAGGTATTCGAAAAGCCTTGTTGTCCCAGTGTCCCCTGTGTGGGAGCGGTAGACGCACACGTAGATCTGGCTCATGGAGCCATGATCCACGTGCAGCCAAAGGACGGAGTAGGAGGGGTTCTCCAGACAGCGCAACCGGCGGCAGCAAACATCCGCCCTAACGAACACGCACACCCCGGCTTTATCGCGGAATTGTTATTCAATGATATAGCCCGGGTAACAGAGGTACGACGTGTCGTCAGGGCGGCGTATCTGTGTCTCCGTTAGGAACATCACAGAAGGCAAAAAGGCAGTTCCACTTGGAACTTTTGTAACCTTACAATATACGATTTTTGTCCCATTTGTTCCATGTAATTTTATACTACTGTTACCGCTGACATTATTTAAATAAAAAATATTTTAATTTTGAATTGTTTTATTTTTATGATCGCCTGGTACTTTTTCAGAATAATGAGTTCAAACATTTAATCGGTTTTCACTGAATTTAAAATCTTGAAGGCTCTTATGTTGTTGTGTTCCTGACATTTGAGGTTTGTGTCTTTTATAAGGGACAATCATTTTCATCTGTACTCGATGCACCTGTTGACACATTTAAATACACTAAACGGATCGAGATTCGAATGAGATTTCGAGAGTGCTTATGTAGTTCTGTAGTCCTAGTATTTTATTCAAGGTGCGTGTCACGCGGGAGGCATCGTCGACCGAGCGTGCTTGGACTTAGCTCAAGCTTGGCTAAGCAAAATGTTAACTAAGCATATGCTAAGTACAATCGATTTGGAATTTAGGTATAGTCTGACTTGGCTTAAAGCATAGCAAGCAAGCTAAGTTCTAAACACATAAGTGTAATTTTGCCATTTATAATTGATACTTCTATAATAATAATAAAGAATATGGCCCTTCTTACATCTATCGGGCCCCAGCGACCTCACCTGCTAGTGGCGCACCTGCTGATTAACGGACGAGGTTCGTATATTACGGTACCCACGGTGGTGGCTTCGGCCCCTACGTGGATACCAGGTGGTACAACAGTGTTGGTCCGGGGGGGTACCACCGTGCAGCTGTGCTAAAGCCCCCCAAGTAACCCAGCCCAGGCTAAGTTGCGTTAAGGGTTCAGCTGCACTGCCGGGCCTGGGGCGATGTATGGTGCGGCAGGCATGGGTCCAGTGGGCACGAAGCGGAGTCTAGTGTGGGTGGTGTGGGTCGATTCGCCGGCCAGGGAGACCCTTAGCAACGGCGTTGCCGCGGCTGCCCGCAACATAGTCATGGGGCCCGCCTGGGACCAACCACCCCAGGAGGCTGCCCCACATGTTGCGCATAATCCTGATGTGGGGTCCGGTAATAAAGGGTAACCGGTGTGGGGTAGCGGCGGCCTTGCATCAGGGGGGTTTGGGAGCCCTTCCGTCCGGCGGGTCGGACATCTTACTTACCATTACTTTATTTGCTTATAGTTCACTACTGATTTCAGATTGGCACAGAAAAAAAAACTAGCGCAAAATCTCTAAAAAAGTCTACGACACCTTAAGTTTACTAAACAGTGTACATAAATTACCTATGGAAAAAAAATAGAAACATGTTAATTAAGTCTACTAAATAGTATATTTAATTACCCTCGGTGAATTAGCCCAAATTAATTAAGTCTACGACACCTCGGCTCCGACCTAGCCACACGGTTCTAGACGAAGCTAGCCTCTGCATTTGTCACTTACTGCCGCACCAGATAACGCCCTGTCTTCACGCGTCCCCATATCTCACCATGACAGTGCAACAAAGTAATAAACGATACACAGCGGCCTCTAGAAACCCCACAAAGTCCAGAAAAAACAGTCGGCATATCGCGCCTGCGTCAGGGCTCGAGCGGCACGTGACCCGAATCTGAACCGCCTCAAAGCAGCGTACAATAGGGCCACTAGGTTCAGCAAGAGGGCCTTCAAGAGAGCGGATGCCCAGCGCGTCGCGCGGCTTGGTCAGGAGCTAACATCCCATCCCACGGGCAGCCGTGGATACTGGCAACTGGCCAGAGCCGTAACAGTCTAATTTTTGCCAACCCTCGCTGCCACTGTAACGTTACAGCTACGTCACAGTCCTTTGCGGAGTAATGCTGATTAAAGGTAACAAGGAAAGAACATATTTATCTAAGAATTAAAGAAATGGCAGTCTATTCATAGAATTATAGAAAATACAGTAGGGTTATAAAAGGTGAAATGAGGGTGATTACTAGTTGACAAACACTGCGCCGGTGATGTGCACCAGGCACAAGTGATATCAGGGTCCGAGGCTCCCCAGTGCCTCGTCAGGGCAGCTGTGCGGCAGGATCCGGAGTGAATACGCGACCAATAGATGTCACTTATCCACTTCTTCTTGACTCCACGAGAAGTTTTGGTTTTGGAGTGAATACGCAACCAATAGATGTCACTTATCAACTTCTTCTTGACTCCACGAGGAGTTTCTTCCTCATGGTCCTAGGAATTGATCCCTCCAGGACCCAGGTTATAACTGTAGACTGAACTTTGATGGTAGACAACTTAGTGATTCCAAGGGTTAAACGTAATAGAAGACTATGAGATGTTTCTCCGACTGTAGGCGGTGGTAGACTGTCTTGAAGAATGAAATGAATTCATAATAACACATCGGTAGAATGTTTTTGAATTTAAAAGTAAATGGATGAGATACAGAATGGCATTGATGAGAAAGGAGTTTAAAAATCAACAAACCTAATTGCCAAAAATAGAATAAAAAAAATAAATCAGAAATGACAGGACATATCATGTCACTCAAAGGTATGTAAACAAACAAGATAAATTAAGTTATTTAAGAGAATAAAATAATGTTTATGATGAAAGTGTGATATGTGATGAAAGTTAGTGTTATGAGCGCGAATACTACAGGATATTGTCCTGCAGCCCGCTGTATAGTAATTCAAACCCCAACTTGTCAGTGACCACGAATGGTTTTAAAAACACTGCCAAGCGAAGAATGAATGTGGATTGCGGTTAGCAATCGGTAAGTAGCGTATCAGTGTGTGGGGTGCGGTATATTTTGTAGGAGTACTGGTAAGTGTTCTAGGTTTAAGTGTATAAAGGTTTAAGTAGGAAATTTGAAATGAGACTAAATGTACGTCTACTACAGGATATTCTCCTGCAGCACGTCGTAGAGTAGTTCAAACCCCAACCTGTCAGTGACCACGAATGGTTTTAAAAACACTGCCAAGTGAATAATGAATGTAGATTGCGGTTAGCAATCAGTAAGTGGTGTAATAGTGTGTGGGGTGTAGTGTAGGTTTGTAAGAGTACTGTAATAAGTGTAGTAACTAAGATGAGAGTATGAAAGTACACAGGGGTAAAGGGAGTAAAGTATACAAAATAATTAAGAGTGAAAAGTGAAAAGATTTTTAGGGGGATGGGTTCTAAACTTGGGTGCCAAATTGTAACGTTACAGCTACGTCACAGTCCTTTGCGGAGTAATGATGATTAAAGGTAACAAGGAAAGAACATATTTATCTAAGAATTAAAGAAATGGCAGTCTATTCATAGAATTATAGAAAATACAGTAGGGTTATAAAAGGTGAAATGAGGGTGATTACTAGTTGAGAAACACTGCGCCGGTGATGTGCACCAGGCACAAGTGATATCGGGGTCCGAGGCTCCCCAGTGCCTCGACAGGGCAGCTGTGCGGCAGGATCCGGAGTGAATACGCGACCAATAGATGTCACTTATCCACTTCTTCTTGACTCCACGAGAAGTTTTGGTTTTGGAGTGAATACGCAACCAATAGATGTCACTTATCAACTTCTTCTTGACTCCACGAGGAGTTTCTTCCTCATGGTCCTAGGAATTGATCCCTCCAGGACCCAGGTTATAACTGTAGACAGGGCCGCGCCGACCCCTGGCAGCGCCTGTATGCGAACCCTATGAAGCGCCTTTTTTATAAATCAGTTCAGTCTTTTTTTTTAAATTATGTTAAACCAATTAGCTTGCCAATTACTGCGAAAAATTAAACGCGAATCGGTTTTAGGGGCCATTCTTACATCTTCAGAGCCCCAGTGACCTGAGGTACTGCAAGCGGCGCACTTGGTGATCAACAAACGAGGCAATGTGAATTCACGGTATCCATACTTCGGCCTCTACGTGGGTAACCAGGTGGTACATCAGTGTAAGGTTGGGTCGTGCAACTGTAATAAAGTCCCCCGAGTAACACAGCCCAGGTTGGGTTGTGTTGTTAGTTCAGATGCTGCACAGCCAGGCCCAGGCGATGTGTGTGTGGTGCATCAGACATGGCACCAGTGGGTGCGCAGTGTGCAGTCAATTATGTGTGGGTGGTGTGATTCGACCGGTCGACCCGCCCTGGCCAGGAATGCCCTTGGAAACTATTGTGCCACTGGCCGCCCGCTTAATACAGCGCCTAACCTAAACAACCACCCACAGGATGCTGCCCCACTAGGTCGAGGATAATCCTGATGTGTGTTGCCGTACCGCATCAGTGGGGTGGTGACCGGTGCGGGTCCCGGTGACCACGCATCAATGGGGTTCGGAACCCTTCCGTCCAGCGGGTCGGCTCCCATCTAACCACACGGTTCTAGACGAAGCTAACCCCTGCGTTTTGTCACGTACTACTGCAGCAGATGTCGGTATACAGGTTCACATGGATACCAGACAGGTCAGATCCAGATCACGCGCCCACTTTGCTGGATCTACTGGAGCTGGTGACTCGCCCAGCCCAGTACAGTGTGTCGGTAGGCACCCCGCTGGGTAGCTCCGACCACTGTGTCGTCCACCCTGGCTGCCGCTGCCACCTCCTGCACTTGTTTTGCAAATGATTCTTAGGAAGTGGATGGTAGAGTACAGCCGTAATATATTATTAAATTATTATAATTGTATTTTTATCACCATTTCATCTAATTTTGAAGACCTTAAAAAAGTCCTACCTACATAACCGAACACAATGTATTGTTTTTAGCGTGAACCTAACTAGAATATTAACTTTTAATTAAACTATCGCGTTACATAATCTATTATAATATTCTACGAGAATTAGCACGAATCATACCGATAGATAAGCACAGAGGTATCCACGACCGGTGTAATCTGATCGAAACCTCAGGTACAAAAGGTATGTACTACCCTGTGCACATCTATCGGTATGATTCGTGTTAATTCCTTCAGAATATTATAAATAACATACTAGATTATTATTTTATTTTTTATTACAAACAAAACAATTTAATACGCACTTTGCACACACTTTCGATGAAATGATTGTTCAATTATTTTGGCTCTCTCGTTCGTTCGTTAAAATCGGGGAGTTCCCGTGGCTCCTCTCGGCTTGTGTCGCCGTCGCACGTAGGTACCGCATCGGGTTGCGTTCATAAACAAACTCACGGCGGGCGCGCCTTGATGAAATTGATCTAAGCACGGCGCAGTTCTTTGATTTTAGTTCGTAGGTAGGTACCTAATTAATGTAAACTAAACAGCCCAGCTGTAAACAGCAAATGTGAATATTATCTTGGGAGCCTGGTACAATGCATTATGAAGTTAGGTGACTTACTTATCGATAGGTACCTACTCTACTAAAAAGAATACGTCGTCCAAAATAATTTCGGTGGCGGCGCGGGCGCCCCTATTGTCTTGGCGCCTGTGTGCGCCGCACACTTCGCACACAGGGGCGGCTCGGCCCTGGCTGTAGACTGAACTTTGATGGTAGACAACTTAGTGATTCCAAGGGTTAAACGTAATAGAAGACTAGGAGATGTTTCTCCGACTGTAGGCGGTGGTAGACTGTCTTGAAGAATGAAATGAATTCATAATAACACATCGGTAGAATGTTTTTGAATTTAAAAGTAAATGGATGAGATACAGAATGGCATTGATGAGAAAGGAGTTTAAAAATCAACAAACCTAATTGCCAAAAATAGAATAAAAAAAATAAATCAGAAATGACAGGACATATCATGTCACTCAAAGGTATGTAAACAAACAAGATATAAAAAGAATGAAATAATTACAACTAGTAAGTAATTATGCACATAAAACCACCCACTGCGTTTTCTTGATGGATCACTAGCTCACAAAGCCCAAGAGAAGGCGGACATGCTCGCAGACCTCTTTGCGGCTAATTCCCGCGTCGATGACCGTGGCCTGCAGCCTCCCGCCATCACCAACTGTGGCCACACTATGCCTGATATTGATATCAGGCAATGTGATGTACGGGCAGTGCTGCGATCACTCGACGCGCGGAAAGCCAGTGGCCCTGACGGCATTCCGCCGTCCCGGTGCCCCGGTGGTGCTACGAAAATGTGCAGCTGAGTTGTCTCCAGTACTAACGCGTCTGTACCGCCTGTCATACTCTACAGGGCTCGTGCCGGAGGTCTGGAAAGAGGCGAACGTACAACCGATCCCCAAGGAAGGGTATCGATCCGATCCAGGCAACTATCGACCCATAGCTGTCACCTCAGTCATTTGCAAGGTGCTCGAGCTCCTTATCAATAAGCAGCTCATGCGATACCTAGAAGATCACTCGCTAATTAATTGTCCGGCAATATGGCTTCAGGCCAAAACGATCAACGGGTGACCTCCTGGCATTCGTCACGCATGTATGGGGGTGGGGCTATGGAAAAGTACGGCGAGTCCTTGGTTATTAGCCTGGACTTCGCCAAAGCTTTCGATAGGGTCTGGCATGCTTCGCTCCTTTCCAAGCTTCCGGCATATGGTCTACCTCCTCAACTGTGCAGCTGAATTGCCAGCTTTTTAAACGAGCGCCGAGTGCGGCTCCTCTGCGATGGCCAGGCTTCTCGCTTCTTGCAAGTGAATGCCGGGGTGCCGCAGGGGTCCGTGCTGTCACCAACTCTATAGCATATCATTGATATGCAGACGAAAGATCTTCTGCATATCAATGATATGCTATCCCTCGGGAACATTCATTGCTATGCAGATGACAGCACAGTGCACGGGAGTTACTCGGTTCGTCCGACGGCGGGGCGATCTGAGATTGAGGAGGAGAGACGACGACTCGTGACTGATTTCGAACGTAACCTCGACAGTATCTCCCACACTCCACTCTCTCTCTGGGGTGCCGAGAACTTGGTCGAGTTCAATGCCCACAAAACACAGGCGTGTGCATTTACAGCGAAAAAAATCCCCTTTCCTACCCCTACCCACTCTTCAGAATGCAATATTACCAATAAAAGACAATCTAGACATCCTTGGCATAGACGTTCGTCGAGAGCTCAATAACACAAAATACATTGAGAGATGTTTTGGGCTAGCTTCGCGGAAACTAGGAATACTGAACAAGGTAAAGCGATTCTTTACACCGCACTAGAGGTGACTGCTGTACAAAACGCAGATTAGACCCTGCGTCGAATACTGCTCTCACCTCTGGGACGGCTCCGCGAAGTATTTGCTGGACGCACTCGACGCTATGCAGCGACGCGCCGTTCGCATTATAGACTGTCCGGAGGTAACGGGAAGCCTTGAGCCGCTGGCTCAGCGCCGAACAATTGCTTTCATGGCCGCGTTCTACCGTATTTACTACGGTGAATGTTCTGAAGAGCTCTTCAACGTGATCTCACCCTCTCCCTTACGATCCCGAACAACGCGTGCCTGGCAGACATGTCACTCTCATACCGTGGAAATCGTCTTCGCGAGAACCGAGCGTTTTAAACGTTCGTTTCTCTGCCGAACGATGGTGGCTTGGAACGCCCTGCCTGCGCACGTGTTTCCTCCAACATATAACCCTGGGTTCTTTAAGCGAAGCGTGAAGAGGCACATTACTGGGTCGTCAAGTTGAGGGCTACTCTCTATAGTATTCCTGTGTACTGTGAGAGTCGCCCACAATCGCCAGACGTCGCCACAGCTTACCATCAGGCGGGTGGCGTCAATTTGTCGACCTAAATATAAAAAAATAAATAATAAGTATATTTGAGAACAATATTCATTTATCTAATGAAAATATTGTTATTAATACAGTTATTCCGGAATTTTTTGTAAGTTTTTGTAAACCTAAGTTAGCCAAGTCTAAGACTTGGCTTAGCTTAAACTAAGACATGTAAATCCCGTAAATCCCGATTTTGTCTCAAGTTTAAAGTAAAGGCTAAGTTATAAGCGTACCTACTTGGACCTAACTCAAGCTTGGCTTTTTTTTTTTAATCCCGCGGACCAAGGCCGCGGCCGCTCTAACGTCCGTTGCCGGGCGTCTCTGGTTACTAGCAGAGGGTATGTCCAGTGGCGCCCGGCGGACTTTGACCACCTCTGTGGTCTCTGCGGGTGTTGGGTCGGGACGAGAATCCCGCGTCGTTGGGGTAGGGTTTTATCCCGCGTCAGTGAGTGAATCTGGTTACGTGCTATGGGGCAAAGGCCCCGCAGCACGCAACCCTTCTAGCCTGCTTCTGTAAGGACGGCGGGTGGCGATCTCGCCGTCCTCAGGCCCCGATCATGGAGGTCGATAGTCTTGGGCGTAGGCGCGGAGTCTGGGGCGCCCTGGCCGCCGACTACGGAACCCGGCGGGGAGGGTACGCTCCCTCTCCCTCCCGGCCACCTCCTTCGCGAGCATGACTTGCTCGCAGAAGGACAGGGCCGCGTTCCACCTACTCCCGCTGGATACCATGGCTTGAAGCATGGTCCCCAGCGAGAGGGTATCCACGCCCAGACCCACTACGAGGTCCCGGCGCTGACTCGCCCACGCTGAGCACTCCACCAACGTGTGGAGTGCGGTGTCGTCGTCGGAAACCTCGCAGTGTTGACACCGGGGTGTGACCTCACGATGCATGCGAAACCGATAGCTACCGAAGCATCCATGCCCGGCAACGATCTGCGTCGCACGGTACGTGAGTTCACCATGCTGCCTCTGCAGCCAATCGTCCATGATCGGTCTCACCGCTGCGATGATGGTGGTACCCCACTTGGGTTGCTCAAGTCGCACCCTCCATGACTCCATGAGATCCTGGCGGAGTTGGGACCGCTGGTCCTCGATTTCTCGAGACGCAGGCCTGTGGTTCCGCTCCAGCGCCTCCATTGTTCCAATGGCGCAAGGGCTCTCGCTTCCAGGTCCCATCGAGGGGTCCCGGCTAGGAGACATGCAGCCTCTCCGGAGATCGTGCGGTACCCCCGTATGGTTCTGACGGCCAAGGTTCGAAGTGGTCTGTTTAACAGAGTCACGTTCCCCCTGACCGCCAACCTATCCGCCCATACGGGAGCCCCGTATAGGGCCATACTCCGCACGATCCCCAGGTACAGTCTCCTGCAGGAAGCGCTGGGTCCCTTTTGGTTGGGCATCAGTCGCGAAAGCGCGACCTATGCCTGCGTCACCTTGGGGACCAAACTTCGGAAATGGGGTCCGAAGTTCCATCGGCTATTAAGTACGATCCCTAGGTACTTCATCGAGGGCTTGATGCCGATGCTAACGCCTCCCACATTTATGCTGGAACCTTCGGGTGGACCGTTCCGAGGTCTGTGAAAACACAGAACCTCGGACTTGTGCAAGGCCACTCCACTCCCAGCTGCCGTATCCTCCCAGCTGCCGTATACAACTCAAGCTTGGCTTAGCAAAATCTTAGCTAAGCATATGCCCAGCATAATCTTTGATTTGGAATAAAATTTATAGTCTCTCTGGTCAATTTAAAGCCATTCTCTCTCAATATTCCGTCCCAAATCTCATTCGAATACTCTACGTATACAAAAGCTTACTGTCTATGTACTGTGGTACCTGATTTAGTTAATTGACGGTAAAATCTTCAGAAGACACCTTTATTCCAGTCAAAGAATTAGAAACGAACAGACAATGAATACCAAACGACAGTATAATTAATTGGTAGGCGTTTGGCGATTGTCAGCTATTTGTTACAAATGGTAGAATTTCGAGAGATTCCATGAGATTTGATTGTTCTGTCTGTGAGTTGGTAACATCATTACATGGTACCTACTTACTTGTAGGTAGGTAGGTACGCAACGTCTCATAGTAGTCATGCTATGATACGTATTGTTAGATACCTACTTATGTTTCACATCTTCATGCGTTTTCTTCTTCTTATCGCCTCGTTAGCGGTCAAGGTGATGCCAAGGGGGTAAACACACCTTAACCCGAAGCGGGATGATAGGCACTTCTACGTAGTAGTGAGCCTGTTGCCGTTTCTTGGCACTGTTGTAGTGTTTCTTGCCAGCACCTCGTACGTGTATCAACAGGTGCGCCGCTTGCAGGTGACGATAATTGAACTCTAGATAGATAGATAGGATCTCCTAAGATTCGTAGTATAGGTGGCAGCGGAGGATGATGATTGGGTAAGAGTTGAGAGGGTCCGAAACGCAAAGGATCGAAAAGTGATAGTAGGTTTTAAAACAAAGGAGGATAGGGAATTATTAAAGGGAACAAGCAGGGAGATAGGTCAAGGAGGTGCAAGTGGAAGAGGTAAAGAACAAAGACCCGTTACTCACACTGGGGTCCTAAAGGCGTACAGCGAGGTAAAATTAAAAAGCAGATAAAGTTAGAATATTAAACAGAAATAGACATAAGTCAAAACAATTAATAAACAAATATTAAACAAAATTAGAAAAAACTTTTTAGCATTAATTAATAGCATTAATTTTTCGCAGAATCAAAAGGACAACAAAACGTCGACAATTGTTTCGCCTCTAAACGAGGCATTATCAAGACTGTCTCAGAGAGAACAGCTGTTCTCTCTGAGACAGTCTTGAAAATTTTTACTTACCATTGTTTTGTCATGGATTTTCGCCAAGTAACGCCTGTTTCTATCCAATATAGACATAAGTTATAAGAATACGAAGATAACTAAATAAGTTTAAAAGTAAAATATAAGAGAAACACAAACCTAAACCCTAATCACGGGAAGTTTATTTTATTATTTATTTTGATTTATTTTATTTTATTTGGGGAGCTTACGGCGTACGTAGTAAGTTGATATAACTGTGTGATTAAAAACAGAAACCGCTTACTAAGAGCTCTGCACTCTCGCAGAGGTAACAGTAGTAGATATTGAGTGTAACACAAACTCAGCTTATCTTAAGGCCCGACTAGACGACGGCGACGTCATAATAACAGGTAGGTAAGTACCTACTTACCTACCTATGCAAATGTTCAACCATGCTGTTACTTACAAAAAGTATGAGAATTGATTAAGGTAGGTACTCACCTAATTCTGCATAAGTACATTTTTAATAACGATTTTAATTTACTCAAGCGCAAGGGATTTAATCAATATACCCTCGTCAAGGGGAAAGGCCTCTTCAAATGAAATTTTCAGTTTAAGCACACCATTTTTATAATAATCAGAATGGTTCCCATTTAGTAGCGCCAATCCGCCAATCATCACACTCGCTAGACAGGTTTCAGATTACTGCTATTACAGCAAAACGATCTTAATTTTTAGATCAATATGGTTTATAATTCTACGCAGGAAATGCTCCATGGATTTTAGACAAATGAGATGGGTAAAGGCAAATTAATTGGGTAAAATTAAAATCCTTACTCCCTCATAAAATGCATGTGTGTCACGACATTTAATTTTAATACCCTTTCGTAGATGATCCTTATGTTACCTTCTTGTATTATTACCCAGTACCTACCTAGGTAAGCACCTAAAAGCTACGCTTAAAATCTAGCTTAAAGTCTCTTTTCTTCCACAGAAGATTAATATTACATCTTATACCTTATTAATATCACTAGGTACATATCATAACATAGTATAAAATATAGTCGCTTCAGCTGTTTGTCCGTTCCTATATGATTAGATCTTTAAAACTACGCAACGGATATTGATGCGATTTTTTTTAATAAGTAGATAGAGTGAATACATAGGAAGGTTTTATTAGATAATTTGTAAAGTGACTACCTGGACTACCGCCACAAAATACTTAATACCTACTTACTAGGTATCTACTACCGATGTTAACCTTCCTGCATTCAAATCTTTTGAACCTTACCTACTTAGGTAACTACGCAACGAGGTTTAATTCAGTTTACAATAATAGAGTGTGAATCACTCTTTTAGTGAAAACTGATTATTGAGGAGAATAGAGGGAGGTTCGGGAGGTCGGTGAAGCTGCCCGCGCGGCGCCGCGCCCGCCGCCGCGCCGCGCCCGTCGCTCGGGTCGCTAGAAGATTGATAGTAGGTACTCGTATGATAATATAAAGACGTTCTATTGGTAATATGGTTTTTATCATCCTTGTTTATTACATAAAAATGCATTCATACTTACACAAACACGCGTATATCCGCGAGGTGGCAGACAGAGCCATGCGTCTCACATTTCGCAAGTATACGTAGTTCTGTTGATCTCACGCAACAGTGGGCAAACCTATCGCCGTTACCGGGCATCATATACAATTGAAAATCAATAACCAATCTTACTATTCCATATTCTGTGCCAATCTGTAATGCGAGCCTACATTTCAACAGCAGAACTGATTTTACTTAGGTACGTAGGTATACTTACCTAATCTCTAAGTCCGGGCACGGCTCTGATTTTTAAAGTCTACCTATATAAAAAGAAAGGTCACTCTTAATTGAGCGAAGCGAGCGTAGCTCCTTATCAGGTGACTCCAATACAACTCGATGTGAATTTGTTTCTCGACAACTACCCAAACTATTTTCATGATTTTTTCACTCAAAAATCAAGCATTCTCAGGAGCAGGTTTTGTTCGAGACCGAATTTTGATTTAGGACCCTCAAAAAAAGTTATTGACCGAAAAATATGTCAACAACCGATTTTCATGATTTTTTCACTCAAAAATCAAGCATTCTCAGGAGCAGGTTTTGTTAGAGACCGAATTTTTGATTTAGGACCCTCAAAAAGTTATTGACCGAAAAATCCGAAAACTCCGTGAGACCGCGGCCACTCCAATGTCCATTGCTGCGGGCGTCTCTGGTGACACTAAGATATTTCCAGTGGCGCCCGGCGGACTTTAGCCACGGATGTGGCCTCTCCGGGGGTTTGGTCGGAATGAAAATCCCGCGTCGTAGGGGTTGGGTTTTATCCCGCGTCGGTGAGTGAATCTGGTTGCGTGCTGTGGGGCAAGGACCCCGGAGCACGCAACCCTTCTAACCTGCTTCTATAAGGACGGCGGGTAGCTATCCCACCGTCCTCGAGCCCCGATCATGGAGGTCGATGGTCCTGGGCGTAGATGAGCCTGCGATGCCCTGGCCGCTGACTGCGGAACTCAGCGGGGAGGGTACGCTCCCTCTCCCTCTCGGCCGCCTCCTGCGCGAGCATGACTTGCTCGCAGAAGGACACGGCCGCGTTCCACCTACTCGCGCTGGAGACCATGGCTTGGAGCATGGTTTCCAGCGCGAGGATATCGACGTCCAGACCCACTACGAGTTCCCGGCGCTGATTCGCCCACGCTGTGCACTTCACCAACGTGTGGAGTGCGGTGTCGTAGTCCGACACCTCGCAGTGTTGACACTGGGGTGTGACCTCACGATGGATGCGAAACAGATAGCTACCGAAGCACCATGCCCGGTAACGATCTGCGTTGCACGATACGTGAGGTCACCATGCCGCCTCTGCAGCCACTCGTCCATGATCGGTCTCACCGCCGCGATGACGGTGGTTTGGTTGTAGTGACTTTGGTTGCTCGAGTCGCACCCTCCGAGTCTCCATGAGATCCTGGCCGAGTTGGGACCGCTGGTCCTCGATTTCTCGAGTCGCAGGCATGTGGTCCCTCTCCAACGCCTCCTTGTGCCATTGAAACAATGACGCAAGGGCTCTCGCTTCCAGGTCCCATGGAGGGGTCCCGGCTAAGAGACATGCAGCCTCTCCGGAGATCGTGCAGTACCCCTGTATGGTTTTGACGGCCAAGGTTCGCAGTGGTCTGTTTAACAGAGTCGCGTTCACCCGACCGCCAATCTATCCGCCCATACGGGAGCCCCGTATAAGGCCATACTCCGCACGATCCCCAGGTACAGTCTCCTGCCGGAGTTTTTGAGGGTCCTAAAGAAAAATTCGGTCTCGAACAAAACCTGCTCCTTATAGATTGATAAATGCCTTAATAGAAATAGTCGCTTCGCTCAATTGCATGCTGCAGCGCATTACCACGGCAGCGACCACAGCTCCTAGTTTAAATAATTTCTGAAGTATTTTCGGTTGTAGCTTCGCCTTAGATTGACACATTGAGTTTCTATACCTACTATATAAAGGGCAAGTGTCATCCATTTTCTTCGTGACGTATACTAAACGGCTCTGATATAGGTTGCCCAATATATGTTTGATTTCCACTAGAGGCGCATTACATTAAAACACGTCAAAAATAACATCTCCATTTTTTGCCACGCAATAATTTAAACTGGGAAACTGTAGTGATTTTACGCCATCCTCGACTGTTTCACTGTTCAGGACGTGCAGAGTGGTTGTTAGTGGTTCAGACCGGTTTCCAGCGCTCTATATATACATAGTATAGAGATAGTGCCCTGAGGATTGACAGATCAGGGCAAGTCAGTGTTAAAAACTCCTTGGGCGAGTCTTTTTCTGTTAAATTTTTGAGGCTTTATAAGAAAAGGTCCCATTATAATTTCATAAGATTAGGCGGTGGTGTGCTATTAAAGAAGGAAAAAATGGTTAATTATACAAAACTTTGACTAGGTATTATTATCTAAATAAATTATGAATAATTTGTGTTCAGTTAGAAACTTATTAAATCTGTTCAGTAAACTCCACAATTAACGTAGGAGACGTTAATTGTGGAGTTTTGTTCATCGTCTGTCGACCAAGATAATGAGTTTACCTCGTAATTATACTTCAACTCAAAACCCCTATAGATGAAACAACTGCTTACAAACCCTTTCATAGCTATAGACACCAAACTTACTGAAAACATTGGACAGTATACTTCACATAGTGTTTAAATATTAAGCAAACGCCACCGATCTGATCCACAATCTGGTATGATCATACCTACTATTCTGTATATCTACCTACTATAAAATAGAACCACTACAATGCTAGGTACCTAAAAACCTCAAGGTTGCAAAAAGAAACTTATCAGAAGAGAGAACTATACCGCGTGTTACGTAAGGGTTATATCAACCCGAAGCCAGCACCATCAGCTGGTCGACCAGAACCCGTATCGATATGTCGCAACCGCCAGAGAAGAAAATAAAAGTTCATAAAAAATATTATTACCGAATAAAATATACACTTGTTTAAACAACAATAGCTAAAATCAGCTGCATCGGTCATCGACATAAAAATAGGTACAAATAATAGGTACAAATAATGCGCGCCTGTGAAAAGCCTTCCGACTCACTCCTGGTAGGAACATTTTGTCTCTGTTTCGCATCAAGCGATGCCGCCCGCACGAACACGAGCGCTCGGTCAAGTCACGAAGTTTGCTAGAATTTTATTTAAAATCATTTAGCAAGGTCACAGGTCAGTTCAGTTGCATTCTTTGCTTTGTGCAGTGAGGTAGCTAAATAATTGTTTAGTGTGTTAATTTGTGAGTTGTGTCAAGTTGTGTGTGATAGTGATTGTGTTGTGTAGTAATGGCTCGGAGTAACGAAGAGTTTTAGAGATGATGCTTTGTGTAGGAGCATCAGAAGGCAATTTGAGAGCTGCCCGGGAGTTGTACCTACCGTGAGTTTTGATACCTAAAAATACTGTGTAGGTACGCAGTCGAGTCGAAGTCGCATTTAGCACTGTTACACAAGAAATTAACCTTTCCTGGAAACAGGTAAGATTTTTCTAAAATTGGGGACAGAGATTTTATTATCACTTGCATGTAGTGCACCTGTCGAACCACGGACGAGGATCTGGGGAAACATAACTATGTGTTGGTCAAAATTTTATTTACATAAACAAAAATAATCCTTTAAGGACGCCCACACCGACGCGACGCCTGTGCCACCGCCTAGGGCATTATACGTACGTACCACACGCTCATTGTCTAGTTGTAGCTACGTCAAGCCGTAGGACACGTTTGTTTTGATTTGAAATATCTTTTTAAATTTTTGATAACCTTTTTTTTTCTTCTTTGGCGGTCGCCATATATCGAAACGGGTTATGGTCGACCAGTTGATGGGGCTGGTTTCGGCTTGAACCCTTTTGTAACACCCTGTATAGAGAACTATACTAAGAACTATACTAACATGAACTATACTAACATAGGCAATACGATTTTTGTTACTAACCATCTATGGACATTGTCTGAAATAAAATAATTTTAATTTAATTTATCATATTTTTAGAAATGCATTATTAAGAAAAATACTCGTCATTGCCAATTGCGTAGGTTCCTACGATGCATAACTACTCGTACGTTGAACTGTGATACCTACTTATTTATTGAGCAAGACAATAACCAGCCTTCTAGCTCTAAGAAGCACTGTTTTGATGTTAAGTAATATCCCATAAAGGCAGCCCGCAAAAAGTTGGGACTTGCAATTAGTTATTTTTGTTCCCATCCCTAATTACATAAAAAAGCTATCTAGGGCCTACACGCCTTAATTAATTATAGGTAATAATAACTTAGGTAATTATGGACTTTAATACCAATACTTTTGTATATAATTATATATTCCACCAAGATTTACAGGCCAACACTATCCTCATCTGAAATTTGAGCATCTGCCAATGAATGGATATCTCTGGCTCATAGAAAAGTTTCCATTTTGCATCAATACACTTGCTCCATATTACGTGAAAACAGAAGTTGAACAAAATACCTCTAAAAAAACTTTGTAATGTCCGTTTCTATTTAGTTACGCATGAATCATTTTTAGGCAAACTGTCGAAATTTACTATCTATAAATGCATAGACCCCTAATTGTTGTACCTACCTTTATTCTTGTAGCCTCCTTAAAGCTCCTACGTTCATTGCCGCGTCTTTTCATTGGGCGTCTCTGGTACGTACCAGGAGGTATGTCCAGTGGAGCCCGGCGAAGGTTAGTACCTACCTAACATAAGTTGTGGTTACCCTAGTCAAAAAGAATTTTCAAAGGGTTTTGTTCGTACCACAACTTCAACAGAATTTATGTCTGAATAATAGGTACCTATTTATACCTAAGTATGCTGATATTGTTCAAGACTTTTGTAATTACAGTTTGGGCTGATGTCGTTTTAACTATGTTATCATTGTTAGGACTTAGCACCTATTAGGGGCTCGTGGTCAACCGACAATGTTTACACATTGCAAAAGTTAAGCAACATCGACTCAGGCCGGTCTTAGGATGGGTGACCATTTCTTAAGACATTGAGACCCCTCCTTGCCTCGGAGAGCACGTTAAATCGTCGGTCCCGGTTGTCTTACAAATATCTATGGCAGTCGTTAGGGTAAGTTGGAGCCCTAAATCAAAAATCCGACCGGTTTAACTACAGAACTTCGACATCGCCCATGGGATGTGGTGGTCAGATGGCAGTCGCTTCACGGAAAATATAGAAGTGCAACCGAATCGCAGTTAGAGTGGAAAGCAGACCCAAACTGCGTTGGGAAAAGGCTCTCAATGACTGAGGACTTAGCACCTATTTAAGTATAATTTTTAAGATAGAAATTATAAATCACAAATACTGAAATGTCATCGAAGGAGTCGAAACGTACGGTCGTTCCCTAAAAAGGGGAATGCTCTGACCACCAATTCTTATTCCACGCGGGCGGAGCTGAGCGTAGGAATCTATCAGCTAGTTTTAAATATACTCGTTTCTAATACATCAACAGATTTATCTACGAATAGCGAATTTAACATGCCGCTATTCGTTTTCAACCGACGTCCGAAAAAGGAGAAGGTTCTCTATTCGACTGTATGTTATATCTTCTCACTGGGTGTACCGTTTATGGAAATTCAAAATCGATTTTTTTAATTGAAAGCTACAAATTCCCATGTGGTCCCATTTCAATTTGGTCCCATTCCGACAACTATTGGGTCCCATTTTGGTAGTTTGAAGTCGGTTGCTGTGTTAATTTTGACGTGTATTTTCTATTGTCAGATCAAAATTCGTCGTGAAAACGGAAACAATTCAAACATTGTGTAGGTACCGACCGGGAGACCATCACATAAAACTTTAACCAGTGCGCCGCTCATACAGTTTTCAGGCGTCCAGTAGAGCCGGGTGCGCGCTATGGCGGATATCCCGATAGTGAAGCACCAGCCTTTAATAATAAATGGCCTTTTAAACATACTGGATAAATAAAATCCCACGCGCTGTGCCGAGTAAATGTGTTTTGTCTATATCTATTCAACTGGTGGTTTTCTTCATTCCTACCTACTAATAAAATCACAGAGAATGAGCCATTTTGTTCTGTGAAAATATTATAATACCTATAATTTTTTTTTAGGTTAAGTTGTGTTAACAACAGAGTAATCATAATACCTAAATATGATATGACCCAAACGTCATTGGTGGTATGTACCGTGGTGGTACAAACAAGTAATTTTGATGTTAGCTTGTTCAATACTAATCAAAATATCAAATTCTTCAGGTTCTATAATATTATTTTAGTTTTAACCTGATTTTAACATTAATTTTAAATTAAATGCAAAATAAATTATTTAGGTTTATGAAGTATTTATTTAGGATATGAATTCTTAATTTGCGTTTGGCTGGCAGGTTAATCAAAAAACTTTAGCAATCCACCATGCGAGTTGAAAGACAACTTTAAATTAAACTGTCATTATCACGGTTCAGCTTCACAATAAAATGTGATTTACACACACAATTTTCCAGTGTTTGTAAGGTAAACGTCCCAATAACCGTTAATTTTTGAACTTGGCTGACTTCATTTGCCTGTTTTAATATATTATAATGAATTCACAAAAACAAGACTAATATGACTGGATAGGTAATGTATTCTAGTTTCTTGTAATTGTTTTATTTTTGGTTAATATACATATTAATACTTAATAATTCACAATAATCAGAAAAGGAGGTCATTGTCCCAGTACCCGGTAGAAATGTACCAGTAACCGTTAAGTTGTCCCAAAATCCGTTATTTTTAATTACGAGTTTGAACTCTATTACGGGGCAATAAGGTTCACATAAATATCACATTACATTTCTGTGTTTACAACTATGTTATATTTATGAGGTATTATTTTTTAAAAAAGCATATTTTTATTAAAAGTACGTTTTTAATCATTTTGAAATATTAGTTATAGATAATATTTTTGGTTACAAAACTGTTTGGTACCTACGCACATTCAAGTAAGGCACTTTGTACACAATGTTATATGTATTTATATGTATATAGAGTTTATTCAAAATGTATATGTATTTATTTTCTTAATCTGTGGGGTACAAGCATTACACCTAAATAATAATGAAGTGCTGTTCGATTGTCTCGCTAAACTTCGAACGGCGCGGATTCACCGTTGTGGGCATGCCTACAACCTTAATTGACTAGTGACGTCACACTCTTGACTGGGATATCAAGACACTGAGAAAAATTGGCCCCGATGATATTCCGGTTACTAAAGTGTTAATAACCGGAACATCGGGGCATTTGCTAACATACGTTATAAAAACACCGACGGATATTCAAATGGGAAAAAGAATTTGAGAACAATTTTACCATACCAATGGGGGCTTAAAGGATGCTATATATGAGATGTCATTGAAGCATGTGACCAAGATTTTGTACCTACCTATCTACGGGAAACTTTCAGTCAAAGCCCCACTAGTGCTGGCCCGTATCGTAAAGCAACTTTTTAAATTATTACAACAGAGTTGGATAAAATTCTATTTGCAATAAACTTTTTGGTACAATTTGTTTGAAGAGCTTTTTTAATTAAAATAAACCTGGTCACTTAGAAAACAAGGTCGTCTCAAAAATGTGTCAAAGTGACAGCATAAAAATATGAAAGTGACGTAATTCAGAGACTGTGGTGAAACCACTATCTAATTCTTTACTTCGCAAAAAAGAATAGATTTTCCAGCCTGACTAAGCACCCGCCGACGCAACCGTTGTTACGGGAAAATTTGCCAGGCTGCATCTCAGCGGCATTGTCTGGCCTTGATCTCAATTCACTGGACTAGTCTTTGAGGACTGAATTAGAGGCCAGGGCCTCTCAAAAGTCCCACTCAAACTCAGATTCTTTAAAGACCACCATACCAGCGAAGCATATCTCGCTGGAGAAGATTCGTGCTGCGATCGATGACTGGCCAGGACGTCTAAAAACTTGTATTAAAATAAGGGGTGGGCGATTTTAATGTTAATTGGTTGTGGTGGTTGGTTAATGTCTAATTATAGTTAACTGTAAATTTTATAACTTTATTCTTTAAATTTTTATGCAATATTTATTCCACCTCAAAACTTATGAACACACGAGGTAATTTCAAATGTAAGTTAGAAATATCATGTATACTATATTCATAATCATAATTGGTATTTCTTACTACGGTTGTCAGAATGCGTATTGGTAATACATAATTATAAAAATTCAGAACCAATAATTGTCTGAAATATCATTTCGAAATACGGAACCCGTATATCAAAACATAGAATAAACATAGGTTTAAAATAATAAATCAAAGCCCGACTGGGGTGCGGATTGTCTTACATAAGTTTTCAACTCCTATCATCGGAGGTCCTAAAATGTTTCTCATACCATTTAAAATTGTAATGATCGTTATTCATAAAAAAAATTAAAACTAAATATTAAAAAACATAATCATTTAAATTCATAATATCACAAATTATACACTTAGTTTTTACCAATATTTGTTTTAATATATTTGTTTATACTAATGATCGAAACTCATTATCATTCGAATAAATAACTATAATATTCATAAATGTGTTTTATTCTAATATTTGTTTTTATAGATTTCTTAATCATAAGTTTTTTCATCCATATTATAATGTCTATACTCCAGTGAAAATCAAATTGCTACCAGAAACGAGATGCTACCAGACAAGTAGGTTAGGTTAGGTTAGAACTGTGACCACACAAACGCGCGAGCCGAGCGAGCGAAGCGAGTGTGCCGCGGTAGCGGCCGGCGAAGCGCCAGATAAATTGCTACCAGAAACGAGATGCTACCAGACAAGTAGGTTAGGTGAGGTTACAACTGTGACCACAATAACGCGCGAGCCGAGCGAGCGAAGCGAGCGTGCCGCGGCAGCGGCCGGCGAAGCGCCAGATAATTATCTTTTAAAAAGTAAGCTATTCTGAACAACGACGTTATGAGTTGAAGTATGTTCGTAGTAACAACATTATTAATTAAAGCAATATGATAATAGAATGTTATGAAGAAAAAAGATCTGACAAAAAATAGTTTTAAACTGGTTCTTGGTAGTAACAGTATTAATAAAAAAAATATAATCACTAACTGTTATGAATTCCGATGATACTCGTAGTAAAAAAAATGTATGAATAAAAAAAGTATGAAAAATAAAATTATGAAGAGTGATGATTATGAACACAAGTCGGTAGTAAGAAAAAGAATAGGATTAAAATTATTATGTGAGCCATAATGGACCTTCGAATTTGAGATGGGGCTCTCGTATCGGAGGTGGTACTTACGGCCAGCAACGTATCTGTTCTAAACAGACCGTTGAAGGCTTTGACCGTCAGAACAAATAAGAGGGTACTGCACGTTCTCCCTAGAGGCTACATATCTCTTCGCCGGCATACCTCCATGGGGAAGCGAGGGCCCTTGCGATCAATGTTTCAATGATACAAGGAGGCGTTTGAGCGTTACAGGGAGAAATCGAGGCTCAGCGTTTCATGGCGAAGTTGAGACTGATCATTAGTCCATAGTCAACATTACGAGGCTTCCGGTGAGGACGAGTGCTCAGCGTGGACGAGTCAACGCCGGAGTCTCGTTGTTGGCTTGGGCGTAGATATCATGTTGCGAGTCATGGTCTCCAGCTGGAGGAAGTGGAACGTGGCCGTATTAAGTTTCGCAGGTTATGCTCGTGAGTCGTGACCGAGATGATGAGGGAGCGTACCCTCCGCGCCGATTACCGGTGTGTATGGCGAGGGTACCGCAGGACTTCCAACTTCCATGATTGGGGCCTGAATACGGTGGATTGGTGACCTCATATCCACAGAACGCAATCCTTCGAGGGTTAAGTGGAGCATCAAATAAATAGTTTTTGGCATATACATACTAGAGGTAGCACTGTTTACCAGGTATAACCCACACCTGTTTCCAAGATTAATCGACAAAGTCGTGCGTAATCGTCGCGATAATAACAGGCTATGTGTCCATCCTGCTAAGACTGCCCTATTACATAAAAGTGTAGTATGCATGGCTCCATTAATCTACAACAAAATTCCCAAAAATATAAAAAATTTGAACAACAATCGTTTTAAGTGGGCGCTCAAAAGATTGTTGACTGAGAAGTGCTACTATATACTATATTAAGGATTTTCTCGAGGATATGACCCTGTAGGATTGACTTTTGTTTGTAACTGGATGACTGATGTATAATATAGATGTGATGACTTGAAGTTAAATAATAATTTGTACACCACTCAATGGTAAAACATGTTGTGTCCAATCGAAGTTTAAGACCTATATAATAAGCACTTGACTATGTATATTATATGTACACATGTTTTTGCAAATAAATATTATCTTATCTTATCTATCTTATCTTTTAAAAATGTTTTCAAAATATATAAGTACAACTTCTGTTTCAATGTAATTTGGTGTGAAAAATTTGACTTATAAGAAAAGTATGTAAGTTTTTGAAATCAAAGAGCTGTAAATAAAAATAAATAATTAACAAATAAACCAGACTGCATTTAACCAGATATATAAGCAGGCGTAACTCATTTTGTACCAAGTTTTGAACTGGTATTTAGGTCACATCTGCTTATAGCTAAATATCTGGTTACGTGCAGTCGGGATGTTTTATTACATATTTAATTATTTCTTTTTATTACTGCTTTAGGTCCTAACATCCAGAAATGAAAGAAATTACTATGTCACTGGAAAATGAGTCTTAAGTTAAGGGCCTAAGGATACATTGACGGATTCTGGTGCTAAACTAATGTGTGTACTAATATCCGGTATTTTTTAACGGCAATTGGGTCACGTAGGGGTTTGTGAGTACCAATAGATGTGAAATGCAATAATATTTATTTTACGGCTAAATTCGCTGAATATTTCAGGTTACATTGATAGTCATCCCATTCAAGTTTTAATAAAAAAGAGTTCCATTACCAAAAATCAAACCGTTATGGCACGGTAAGCATTCTCCTACGGCGTGACAGCTCCGAGGTTCAGCAACTTCGCACTTTTCAAAATTTTTAAAATACGTAACTTTGCTTTCAAATGCTTCCGTCCCCCTAAGGCTTGTAAGCCAGTGTTGCCACATTTATGATTTAAAATGTTACTAAAAATATGTTACTATCCACAAAATAGAATTAATTTTTAATAGAAAGCTGTAAAAGTAGAAAAAGTGTCTAGTTACCGGTTACTGGGACGTTAACGGGAATAGGAGCGTTTACCTTACTCATCTACTTTGTTTTTATAAACCTATAATTATCTACGGCCACTCGCCATAATTCTACACTGGGTCATCTCGATGCGAGAAACTCACTTTTAATTACTTTTTCGTCTAATCAGGAAGTATAACTTATAACTAAAAGTACGAAGCGAAGTTAGGAAAATATTAGAAGACGGTAACGACGGAAAGAACACGGAAAAGACTGTGGTTCACCTCTTTCTTTTACGTGTTCTGTGTGTTTTAGATTAATTCATCAAAAAGGGGTCCCTTACTTACACTCCTCTGCCTGCCACTTGACAGTAGAAATACTTCTGAAGGAATTTTTGAGGGAAACTAACCCTGTGATTGTCACAGTACTACAATAACTTGAGCAACTTATTCGGTAACTTTGTTGTCTCTACTTTTTATTTCTGCTCCACTAAAATATGCTTATGCTATTCCAAATTTTCTATAGGTAAGTAAACTTGACGCTGCGACGAGCTGTTTCGTAGTTATTTGTCATGTAGGTAATGAATAAACCAGTGTTAAGTAGACAATACAGGGGGCTAAGGGGCCCTATGCATTATAAATGTGGCATGACGTCACACAGCACGACACCTCACTCGTTGTTTTATCTACTGACACAAACTAACATAGGTATGCGGCAATGTTTGACACCACTATATATATTATGTAAACAAAAACAATGGTAAATATGATGTTTAATTTTTAAAATCCTAATAATATTATAAATGCGAAAGTTTTTAAGTATGGATGTTTGTTACTCTTTCACGTAAAAACTACTGAACGGATTTTGATGAAACTTTACAATAATATAGCTTATACATCAGAATAACACATAGGCTACAATTTATAAAGATACGGCGACGGGAACAATAATCACGCGGACGAAGTCGAGGGCGACCACTAGTAATAGCATAATTTCGCTCAATAGAAGACATTACAGCCGTCGACGAGATTTTTTTTAGATTATCATCGGAATAACCGATTTGCATTAAAGCACACTCATTAGAGTTGGATTAAGTACTCCTCACGTCTCTAATATAGTGTGCGGTTGAGTAAAGCGAAGCAAAATTTATTAAATTAAAAGCAGCAGCCGAAGCTTAGTTGGAGAGCAAAGTGTTCACTAACGAGTTCGTTTACAGTAATCAAGCATGAGCTTGCCGCTGATGTAAGATACTTACTACTAGACAGACCTAATCCAGGGTGAGAACCTGATAGGTGACATATTGGTGCTTCAAAAAGCGCTTACAATCCCGTGGTCCTTAAAAGAGAGGGGAAAAAGCATTTCTTGCTTGAGTCCATCAAGGTGAGCTTAATTTAAGATACTTTCCATTTTGTGACGGCCTTCTCTGTTTCAACTTCATCTAAGCCAACTATTGCAAAATGTCGAATAAATAGTTTACGATGTGCATACATCGACTTTACACATTTTGCGTTTGGTAACAACACTGGTTTAGAAGTTACTAGAATATTAGCGGACCGGTTCAAGCAATGAGAAATTCTTAGTTCATTGTTCTGAGTCGGGCAATATCATACCGATAAGGATTTCGACGTTAGCCAATAGCGGCGCACGCAAGGATGTCGATGTATAGATGGTCGCGTCACTAGACGCCAGGAGAAGGGGTCGGTACGACTTTATTACCTGGACCGAGGTCATATAAGCCCGCGCAGAGCTAACGGAGACACAGAATTAGCATAATAGAAATCTCATCAACGCACAGCTGACGTAACCACCGTTAACGCAGTGTTAAATTATAACATTTAAAAATAGCATATTTGTCCGAGTGATTCCGACAAAATAGATTTGGATAGTTGTTATTGTTCAAAAAAGGTGCAACTTGCAGTTAGTTTCCCGTTCCCGATTCAGGGGTAAGTGCTGTGAACAGAATAGTGCATATAACGTCCACCGCGCGATCTATAATTAGAATATTACCAAATAGCTATTCCCTAGATTATTAGTAACTTAAGTTAAACCTATAGTGGTTTAGACTCCGAGGTGATTCGAGCCACGGTCATTGTAGTTTCAATCGCGTATAATGTAATTACCTATTTTATAAGCTTTAATCAGAGTAAAAATCAAGATCAGACGATGATGAATTTCTCGCCACAAAGTATACGAGAAAACATTTAGGACGGTGATGTTAAATTACTCCACCCTGTTATGAAGAAAAGATCCAACTAACGTTTTCATCTTTTTGAGTAAATGCAGTTTGAAGTTTGACAGTGAATTTAAAAATGATATTACACAGGAACTAATTAAAAGTTAGTTGGGTAATAAAACATAACATATACATTACTTTGAACTTGAAATATAATGAGTTTTTATTTAAAGAATTACTGTAATTCCTGAAAATATTCCCGTGGATCTATTATGCAAAATACTAAAATGGTTTTGATTGATATGTGGTATCCTTTTAACGGGATAAAATAAAACGTAATCAATATCATCTACCTGCCCTTATCCCAATTTTTTGGGGTCGGTGCAACATGTTTTCATCCTCCATACATCCCTGTCACACGTCATCTCCTCAGTCACTCCTTTCCTGGTCATATCCTCTCTCACGCATTCCATCCATCTTTTCTTGGGCCTACCTCGAGTTATCAAGCCGTCTACATTCATACTTTGCACCTTTTTTACCACGTTACTTTCCTCTCTTCTCATAACATGTCCATACCATGCTAGCCGTTCACTTCTCACTTTTTCATTTATTGGGGCAACTTTCAAACTTCCTCTAATATACTCGTTCCTTACTCTATCTATCCTTGTTACACCACACATCCATCTTAACATTCGCATTTCCGCTACATGCAGTTTCCTTTCATCCGTCGCCTTTACAGCCAAACATGAAAGTCCATACAGGACGGCAGGTCTGACGACAGTCTTGTAAATTTTCCCCTTAAATTTCGGAGGAAATTGAGGGTCGCATATAGTGGCTTTGACCTGCCGCCATTTCATCCAACCTGCGTCAATTCTGTGCTTCACTGTACGATCGATTTCCCCATCGTCCTGGATAAGAGAGCCGAGGTACCGGAAGCCGGAGCAGACTGGCAATGGTACGCCGTCTAGCGTTATGGGTGTAAAACTGGAGAGACCGCCGAAATCGGAGAACATGTACTCCGTTTTGGTTCTGCTGATTTTCAGGCCTACACTCTCCAGTTTACACTGCCACTTTTTGTTTTTTTTTTTTTTTTTTTTTATATTTGGTTCGCCAAATTGACGCCGCCCGCCTGGTGGTAAGTCGTGACGACGTCTAGCGATTGTGGGCCACTCTCACAGCACACATTACTATTGAGAGTGGCCCTCAACTTGACGACCTACTGATGTGCCTCTTCACGCTCCGCTTAAAGAACCCAGGATTATATGTGGGAGGAAACACGTGCACAGGCAGGGCGTTCCAGGCCACTATCGTTCGGCAGAGAAACGAACGTTTAAAACGTTCGGTTCTCGCGAACATGCTATCCACTGTGTGGGGGTGGCATCTCTGCCCGGCACGAGTCGTTCGGGATCGGAAGGAAGAGGGTGGGATCAGATTGAAGAGCTCTTCAGAACACTCGCCGTGGTAAATACGGTAGAATGCAGCCAAGGAAGCTATTGTTCGGCGCTGAACTAGCGGCTCAAGGCTTCCCGTTACCTCCGGACAATCTATAATACGGATAGCCCGTCGCTGCATAGCGTCGAGAGCGTCCAGCAGATACTTCGCGGAGCCGTCCCAGAGGTGAGAGCAGTATTCGACGCAGGGTCTAATCTGCGTCTTGTACAGCAGACACCTCCGGTCCGGTGTAAAGAATCTCTTTACCTTATTCAGTATTCCTAGTTTCCGCGAAGCTAGCCCTATACATCTTTCGATGTAGGGGGACTGCCCTGACCAACTGAGCTACGATGACCACTACCGACGACATCGAATTTTTGCTTCATATCATATTCATAATTTCTACATCGCGCTATTAAGGTTAGCGTTGGGTCCACCTACCGCAGTTCTACCGAACTGACGGTACCAGTGTATTGTGTTACAACGATATTTAAACACTGAATTTTTAGATGAATCCTTACCAAATCCATATATTTTTGTATTTCAAAGCAATGAGTTTGCTTAAACTATTCTTAAAATATTAAGAAAGAAATTATAAATAGATAACAAAAACTGATGTCATCGGCGGGACTCGAACCCACGGCCTTTCCCTAACAGGGGGACTGCTCTGACCAACTGAGCTACGATGACCACTACCGACTACATCGAATTTTTGCTTCATATCATATTCATAATTTCGTGTAGAAATTATGAATAATTTAAGCAATATAAGAATAGTTTAACCAAACTCATTGCTTTGAAATACAAAAATATCTTTCGATGTAGTTTTTATTATTGAGCTCTCGACGAACGTCTATGCCAAGGATATCAAGGTTGTCCTTCATTGGTAATAATGCATTCTGAAGAGAGAGAGGGAAGGAAAGGGGATTTCTTCGCAGTAAATGCACACGCCTGTGTTTTGCGGGCATTGAACTCGACCAGGTTCTCGGTACCCCATTGAGAGATACTGTCGAGGTTACGGTCGAGATCAGCCATGAGTCGTCGTCTCTCCTCCTCAATCTCAGATCGTCCCGCCGTCGGACGAACCGAGTAACTCCCGTGCAGTGTGCTGTCATCTGCATAGCAATGAATGTTCCCGAGGGATAGCATATCATTGATATGCAGAAGAAAGAGAGTTGGTGATAGTACGGACCCCTGCGGTACCCCGGCATTCACTTGCAAGAAGCGAGAAGCCTGGCCATCGCAGAGGACCCGCACTCGGCGCTCGTTTAAAAAGCTGGCAATCCAGCTGCACAGTTGAGGAGGTAGACCATATGCCGGAAGCTTGGAAAGGAGCGAAGCATGCCAGACCCTATCGAAGGCTTTGGCGATGTCCAGGCTAATAGCCAAGGACTCGCCGTGCCTTTCCATAGCCCCCCCCCCAGACATGCGTTACGAATGCCAGAAGATCACCCGTTGATCGCTTTGGCCTGAAGCCGTATTGTCGATCATTGATTAGCGAGTGATCCTTTAGGAATTGCATGAGCTGCTTATTTATAAGGAGCTCAAGCACCTTGCAAATGACTGAGGTGACAGCTATGGGTCGATAGTTGCCTGGATCGGACCGATCCCCTTTCTTGGGGATCGGTTGTACGTTCGCCTCCTTCCAGACCTCCGGCACGAGCCCTGAAGAGTATGACAGGCGGTACAGACGCGTTAATACTGGAGACAACTCAGCTGCACATTTTCGTAGCACCACCGCCGGAATGCCGTCAGGGCCACTGGCTTTCCGCGTGTCGAGTGACCGCAGCACTGCCCGTACATCACATTGCCTGATAACAATATCAGGCATTGTGTGGCCACAGTTGGCGATGGCGGGGGGCTGCAGGCCACGGTCGTCGACCCGGGAATTAGCCGCAAAGAGGTCTGCGAGCATATCCGCTTTCTCTTGGGCTTTGTGAGCCAGTGTTCCATCTGGGTAACGCAGCGGTGGCAGCGAGAGCTGACAAAAGTTAGATTGCACGGCTTTGGCCAGTTGCCAGAATCCACGGCTGCCCGTGGGATGGGAAGTGAGCTCCTGACCAAGCCGCGCGACGCGCTGGGCATCCGCTCTCTTAAAGGCCCTCTTACTCGACTTTGTGGCCCGGTTGTACGCTGCTTTGAGGTGGCCCACGTTTGGGTCGCGCACAGCCCGGGCCCTGATCCAGGCGCGATATGCCGACTGTTTTTGTCAAACAGCTTTGGCACAATCTCGCCCGAACCAGGGACGGGCTCTGCGGATACTGGCGACATCAGTGAAAGGGATGTAATAATCCATCCCTAAACTGATCTCGCCAGCAATAGCAGAAGCACTATCCGAAGGAGCCTTTCCTACAAAGCAGCACTGGCTCCAGGGGACGGACGCATAATAATCGCGTAGACCGTCCCAATCCGCTGACGAGTAGTGCCATAGTCGTCGTGACGTTTGTACAGGACGTGCAGGAGGTGACACCTTCATGACAGCGTGAACAACACAGTGGTCGGAACTACCCAGTGGGGCTCCTACCGAAACACTGTACTGGGCTGGGTGACTCGTCAGCAATAGATCCAGCAGAGCGGGCGCGTGATCTGACCTGTCTAGTATCCGGGTGATCCCGCGTACCATCTGGGTCAGACCGTGGGAGAGAGCGAACGCATGGGCGGCTCTACCCGCATGATCAGTCTTGAGGGACCCCAGCCATTCAATGTGATGGCCATTGAAGTCCCCCAGAAATACTAGGTCAGCGTTCGGGAGCCGCACCTGCGCTTCATCAGCCGTCTCGCTGAGGTACTGGAAGAGCTTTGTTGTCTCAGAATCCCCTGTGTGGGATCGGTAGACGCACACGTAGATCTGGCTCATAGAGCCATGGTCTACGTGCAGCCAAAGGACGGAATTGGAGGGGTTCTCTAGGCAGCGCAACCGGCGGCAGCAAACATCCGCCCTAACGAACACGCACACCCCGGCTTTGTCTCGAAATTGTTCCTCGATGACATAGCCGGGGTAACACAGGTAAGACGTGTCGTCAGGGCGGCGTATTTGTGTCTCCGTGAGGAACATCACAGCGGGCCGTGCCGTCTCAAGGTGGTGGTGGACGGTATCTAGGTTCGCATGGAGTCCACGGACGTTAGTGAACTCCACCTCGAAATGTGAAGTTGTGGGGTTTCCTAGGGCCGCTGTGTTACGTTTATTTCTTTTTTGTTGCACTGCCATTGTAGATTTTGAAGAAGAAGCGTGAAGACAGGGCGACATTTGGTGCAGCAGTAAGTGACAAAGCGCAGGGGCTAGCTTTGTCTAGAACCGTGTGGTTAGGTCGGAGTCGACTCGCCGGACGGAAGGGCTCCGAAACCCCCCTGATGCAAGGCCACCGCTACCCCACACCGGTTACCACCCGGACCGGCGATCCCACATCAGGATTATGCGCAACATGTGGGGCAGCCTCCTGGGGTGGTTGGCCCCAGGCGGGCCCCATGACTGTGTTGCGGGCGGCCGCGGCAACGCCGTTGCTAAGGGTCTCCCTGGCCGGCGAATCGACCCACACCACCCACACTAGACTCCGTTTCGCCTCCACTGGTCCCATGCCTGCTGCACCATACATCGCCCCGGGCCCGGCGGTGCAGCTGCTGAACCCCTAACGCAACCCAGCTGGGCTGGGTTACTTGGGGGGCTTTAGCACAGCTGCACGGTGGTACCCCCCCGGACCAACACTGTTGTACCACCTGGTACCCACGTAGGGGCCGAAGCCACTCCATAGGTACCGTAAATTAACGAGCCTCGTCCGTTTATCAGCAGGTGCGCCACTAGCAGGTGAGGTCGCTGGGGCCCTAAAGATGTTGGTAGAGCCCCTTTGCACTTCTCCAGTCTGCTCTGCACCTCAGGCCCGTCTTCACCGACAAGAACAATGTCATCGGCAAATAGCATACACCAGGGGGTCTCCTCCTGTATCTCCGATGTCAAGGCATCTATTATTAACAGGAAGAGATACGGGCTTAGCGCTGAGCCCTGGTGCAGGCCTACTGCCACACTGAACTCGTCGGTGTTACCAGCAGCACATCGTACGTAGGTTCTCGATCGACAATACATTGCACAGATCAACTCTATATACTTCCCAGGCACACCTTTCTCTTTCAAAGCCCACCACAAAACCGTTCTGGGTATCCGGTCGTATGCCTTCTCGAGATCTATAAACACCATATGCAAGTTTTTGTGTGCACGCCTATATTTCTCAGAGAGCTGGCGGAGTGCAAATATGGCGTCTATAGTCCCGCGACCAGGCATAAATCCGAACTGATTTTGGGTAACCTCGCTTTCCTCTCGCACTCGTTTCTCTATCACTTTCTCCCAAACTTTCATACTGTGAGACATGAGCTTTATTCCTCTATAGTTGCCGCAGTCTTGTACAACACCCTTATTTTTAAAAATGGGCACTAGGGAACTACTGCACCATTCATCGGGGATCGTCACCTCGTACAACAGCTTATTGAAGAATAACGTCAGCCACAGACATCCATCTTCTCCCAATTTCTTCCACACTTCCACTGGAATGCCGTCGGGCCCTACGGTTTTCCCATTCTTCATATTTCGTACCGCCTTTCTTACTTCACCTTAGGCAATCTCCTTCACTAAACCTACATTTACTCGTCCCTCATTTAGATTTCCACTCCACGCATTCTCTTCATTCATAAGTTTTTCAAAATACACTTTCCATCGATTTCTTACTTCATCTTCTTTCACTAAAACTATACCCTTTTCATTTTTTATACATCTCACATGTTTTACATCTTTCGTTCTATCTTCTCTTTCTTTCACTAAGCGGTAAATTCCTTATTGGCCTTTAGGTCCATCAAGGGCCTTAAATAGTTGTTCTTGAGCCTGGGATCTAGCTATCGCCACCGCTTTTTTTGCCTTTTTACTCAATTCCTTATACCTTACCTTTTATCTTCTTTTTCACTTTCATTCCCTTTTTCTATCTGCCATTCCTTAAAAGCATTCTTCTTTTCTTTAATCACCTCCTGTACCTCCCTATTCCACCACCATGTATCCCTATCAATAGTACTTTTACCTTTCGTTTCTCCAAACACTTCTTTTGCTTCTTTCCTGATACAACTTGCAATTTCATTCCAACACTCATTCACTGATTTATCCACCATATCTTTCATTTTTATCATTTTATTTACCACTCGTTCTTTAAACTTGCTTGCATATTCATTCTTCTCTATCAACCACCACTTGATTCGAGGAGGTAGGGGCTGTTTGCGTTTTTGAGGAACCACTTTGACTATTAAGTCGAGAATAAGTAGTTTATGTTGCTTCACTACCCCTTCTCCTGGCAGCACCTTGCAGTCTTTGACACAGAACAACCTACTCCTCCGGATAAGAAAGTAGTCGATCCGTGTCAAGTGAACACCACTCTTGTACGTGATTAGGTGCGGATCCCGTTTCTTAAACCACGTATTCACAATCGCCAGGTTAAGGGAGGAAGCAACTTGTAACAGTGCTTCACCGTCGCTGTTACGGGTTCCGTAGCCCCATCCTTCATGTACTCTTTCATAATCATCATTTACTCTTCCTACATGGCCATTAAAATCACCTCCTATACATATTTCCTCACTTTCTGGTATACTCATCATAACTGTATCAAATTCCTCCCAAAACTTTTCTTTCTCCCTGTCATCACATCCGCTCTGGGGTACATACACGCTGATCACATTTAGCACCAGACTCTCATAGGCTACTTTCACAACTATTATCCTGTCGTTCACTCTTTTCACATCGGTCACTCCTTCTTTCAGGTTGTCATCCAATACCACACCAACTCCATTCCTTTTTCCATCACTCCCACTGTAATATAACTTATATCCTTCACCAATCTCTCTTGCACTTGCGCCCTTCCACTTAGTCTCTTGCAAACAAGCTACATTTATTCTTCTTCTTTTAAACACATCCGCTAATTCTCTTCCTTTCCCAGTCATAGACCCAACATTCCAACTTGCATATCTCAGTCTTACTTCTCTTTCGCTATGGGCTTGCGTCTTACGTCGCATCCACCCCCGATGCGACAACCCTTGTCAACTTCCCACAGTTACCGGGTGTCGCCTGTGGGGTACGCCCTAACTCTTAGTCTCTTTCCATTTTTACCCATCATGTTGCAGAAGGTCTTGGCTATGAGTTTTTACGACCGGCCGCCTGCCTGACGTCAACCCTCCTTGGGATTGTTATTGTAGGCGGTTTGCCCTCCGCCTGTTGGGTGCCTACTGCCTACCAGTGTCGGTTCTTATGCACCAGGCAATCTCCCACGGTCGCCTTCTACGACACCCCTGGGTTGAATTAGGGCTGGCCCATTCTATGTTTTTCTTTCGCTCCCAGGCCAGCATAATATAATAAAACGTAATATTTTAGTAATAATCATTTTTTAATGTTAATTATTCAAAATAGGTAATTATAAGTAATTATTTTACGTATCAGTCATCTTCACCTTCATCATTAACACCATCTTCTACTTCAAAATCAGGATGACCCGAATCCCCTTCAATGTCATCTGGAACATTGTCATTCCCCGTTAATTTTTTATAAAATTCGTGTGCATCACACGGTATTAAATGCAGAAGGCTTTTGAGGTCATTTAATCTATACCTATCAGATCTATACCTTCAAGAGAGCGGATGCCCAGTGCGTCGCGCGGCTTGGTCATAAGCTCACATCCCATCCCACGGGCAGCCGTGGATACTGGCAACTGGCCAAAGCCGTACAGTCAAATTTTTGCCAACCCTCGCTGCCACCACTGCGTTTTCCTGATGGATCACTGGCTCACAAAGCCCAAGAGAAGGCGGACATGCTCGCAGACCTTTTTGCGGCTAAGTCCCGGGTCGATGACCGTGGCCTGCAGCCCCCCGCCATCGCCAACTGTGGCCACACTATGCCTGATATTATTATCAGGCAATATGATGTACGGGCAGTGCTGCGGTCACTCGACACGCGGATAGCCAGTGGCACTGACGGCATTCGGTGGTGCTTCGAAAATGTGCTGCTGAGTTGTCTCCAGTATTAACGCGTCTGTACCGCCTGTCATACTCTACAGGGCTCGTGCCGGAGGTCTGGAAGGAGGCGAACGTACAACCGATCCCCAAGAAAGGGGATCGATCCTATCCAGGCAACTATCGCTGTCACCTCAGTCATTTGCAAGGTGCTCGAGCTCCTTATCAATAAGCAGCTCATGCGATACCTGAAGGATCACTCTAGCGAGTGATCCTCCAGGCCATCAATGATCGGCAATATGGCTTCAGGCCAAAACGATCAACGGGTGACCTCCTGGCATTCGTCACGCATGTATGGGGTGAGGTGGAAAAGTTCGGCGAGTCCTTGGCTATTAGCCTGGACATCGCCAAAGCTTTCGATAGGGTCTGGCATGCTTCGCTCCTTTCCAAGCTTCCGGCATATGGTCTACCTCCTCAACTGTGCAGCTGGATTGCCAGCTTTTTAAACGAGCGCCGAGTGTGGTCCTCTGTGATTGCCAGGCTTCTCGCTTCTTGCAAGTGAATGCTAGGGTACCGCAGGGGTCCGTACTGTCACCAACTCTCTTTCTTCTGCATATCAATGATATGCTATCCCTCGGGAACATTCATTGCTATGCAGATGACAGTACATTGCATGAAACTAGGAATACTGAACAAGGTAAAGCGATTCTTTACACCGTACCAGAGGTGTCTGCTGTACCCTGCGTCGAATACTGCTCTCACCTCTGGGACGGTTCCGCGAAGTATTTGCTGGACGCACTCTACGCTATGCAGCGATGCGCTGTTCGTATTATAGACTGTCCGGAGGTAACGGGAAGCCTTGAGCCGCTTGCCCAGCGCCGAACAATTGCTTCTTTGGCCGCGTTCTACCGTATTTACCACGGTGAGTGTTCTGAAGAGCTCTTCAACCTGATCCCACCCTCTCCCTTCCGATCCCGAACAACGCGTGCCGGGCAGAGATGTCACTCTCATACCGTGGAAACCGTCTTCGCGAGAACCGAGCGTTTTAAACGTTCGTTTTTCTGCCGAACGATGGTGGCTTGGAACGCCCTGCCTGCGCATGTGTTTCCTCCAACATATAACCCTGGGTTCTTTAAGCGAAGCGTGAAGAGGCACATTACTGGGTCGTCAAGTTGAGGCCCACTATCTATAGTATTCCTATGTACTGTTTGAGTCGCCTACAATCGCCAGACGTCGTCACAGCTTACCATCAGGCGGGTGGCGTCAATTTGTCGAACTAAATATAAAAAAAAATCTATATTCGCAAAAAACCAAATTACAAATAAAGATTTACGCTATTAAATCTAAGAAGTAAAGAAAAACCCCACAAAAAGCGTTAAACTTATGAGTATGACAAGACCAATATAAATGCAGAATTTTGTGTGTGTTACCAACTCATAAAAACATTTCAAGTACACGGATATATCAAAATAAATTAAAATTAAATATCTATTTTTATACAGGACCATTAAAAAATAACATCATTAAAAAATATTTCATAAAAACTATTACCCTTGGATCTTTTAATAAAAATAACAAACAAAAATGATCTAAGCAAAATACATTCAAACATTATGGTTGCATCAAATACAACTAAACGTCGCATTTGACACTATGCAAATAGATCCGAAACGCTTGGATATTTTATTTAAAAAAAATGTAACGGTTTAAATTACGCATAAAAGATCCAATCTGTTTGGTACAAAAATAATATACAAACAAGAAAAAGCAAAATAGATCCACGCGTCATGAATCTTATGACAATTTTAAATTTTGATTTTTATGTATCCAAGCAGCGTGATACTTTTTTCTAACATTATAATTGTGTGATGGTATATTTGGCGTAGTAAAAGTTTTGTTAGGTAAATGTGATCAAACTGCCAGGATCTTTTGTGCATATATGAAACATGATCTGGAGATTACGGCTATGTTCGTAACTCGATTTCATAAAAAACGTTGGTTGGATCTATTCTGCTTAACAGGGTCCAATTATATATGTATTGTATATCTATATATGTTGTCTATGCAATTACCTATTTTATAAACTCGTAGGGAACGATAGGACCTATTAACATTGCCCTATCGAATATAACGATAAATTGTTAACAATATTTCTACCTAAAATTCTCTTAAGGGCTATTCACCTACGGCCTTAAGCAGTGAAATATAGTATTATAATTTTAAATTGGGAATATCAAGAAGGAGAATCCGGATTGAGATAATTCACCTACCCGACATATTTTATTGTGAAGCCGTACCATTTGGGGTGCGGCCTTAAGCGGGAAACCGTATATTTTCTAAATTTATATTGTGTAACGTAAATTCAAACATCTAGGTCATATTCCACCTATCTGGAATATGCACTATTATATAACATTTTATTATCCTGACTGCCATTTAGGGTCCGTCATTTTAGGGTTCCCTAATATAGAGAACCGTCAAGTTTTAATTGTTAGATGGGAAATACGCATAACGCAGACTCTTAGGAACTTCGTCTCCGATACGTAATAGGTAGAAAAAAATCTTTTGAAATGTACCCACATTTGTGTTGGGCTTATAGCTAAATTTTTATTATTTTATTATTAATTAATTCTTGCATTGAGATTTTCTGCCGCCGGTCGGAGACCGAATAGGGTCATCCCTATTCGGTAGGTAGATAGGTAGTTGGCTCATGCCAACTACCTGTCTGTGTTTTCCCTGTTCCCATGTTTGTATAATCCTGTGTTATGTGTAACCTTGCCGTGTACCCTATGTACCCTATGTACCCCATGTAAATAATTGTGCAGTGCGTCCGACAAATAGGAAACCTGTACGGCGATTTACGTGTGGGGCCTACGGCAAGCGGCAAGCGGTGCCGAGCCGGTATCTAATCCGTTGCTTGTGTCAATTCCAGAACTACCTTGGGGCTTAGAAAAGCCATATTTGTGAAGATTACTATTGCTGAGCAACCTGAAGCTGCGCCGTCGCTCCGTGGCCTTCGACCCAGAGCATATCGCCAGCTAGAACAAGATTATTTGGAGGACACCAGCGGATCCGGCCGGCCGACCGCCATCGCCTGTGGACCCACAGTTAAGTGCACCGGGCACTTCCGTAAACAGTATATGTGATCCTATTCTACCGACACACTATTAGCTACTAGCATTATATAAACCCTAGGTTCCCTGCCAATAAAGTAACGTTAATTGTCTTACGTCGTTTTAATTGTATCTTCCAAGCAGGGGCCGTATCAGTAGTACTTTAGTTTCAATGTTCAGGCTCCATCAGCTGCTGTTAATTCGACCGCTGCCACCAGTATGTTGCACACAATAGGTTAGTTGTTCTTGAGGTTGGTGGTAAATGAAAGTGGACTGTATTTTACTGGTACTGGTATATTTGGTTCTTCACAAATTACAAAAATGTCAGTTTCAGTTTCAGTTTCAGAATATACTTTCAGAAAACTTTATTAAATTCTCCCGTGAATGATAGGGTCGAAGGCAGCCTGACTGAAGTCATGATTGGTCATTAGTAGTAACTAATAGTTGTCCATACTGTGCTATTACAATTGCTTTATAACACCCAGTTAGGTATCTTTTCGAGTGGAAACGTTGAGTGATACAGTACGTCATGTATTATTCATGCAACGCCCCGTCAGCGCCACGATAACAGTAAGTGTTTACTATCTCTGAATAGAGAATAATATGATAATACATGGTGAATTTACGTGATATTACATTTTTGAAGAATTATTAGTGTATCATTCTCTATTATGTTACAAATTGACAAAAAAATGTAATTGAAGCGAGTGTGAATAGAAATGCTACCACTTCGAAGATTTGCAACCAAATCGCAGATGTCTTAACAAAAGATCTAGGTTATAATTTTAGCCAGAAAAAAACGACTTAAACCGACCGAAGTTAAAATCCTTGGTAGAGAGAGTCTATGAATTTCACACACACCTCTAGTGTGATTTTGAAGACATCATGGCTAGAATGCAATAAAATTCATATAAAATGATGTAACTGTCCCCGCTAATAAACTAATGTACCTACCGACGAGCTTATGCTGTTACTTTCCTCTCTCCATTTCTCCTCTCTTCTCCCCAATGCTATAAAATATTTCCAACTTTCCATCACACTGTGTACTTTTAAATTACCTTAGTTGTACGAAAAATTGAATTTCAGAGAAAATAAAAACGAGCCTCGGTCAGTCATAAAGTGAATTTTCCCTCTGACCTCACAAAAAAATTCAACATTTTATTCTTATAAAAAGATATCAATTCATTTTTATTCATAAACCGTCGTCAAATAAAAAATGGACTTTTGGCTGAGTATTAATAATGACGTTTTCATCAATGGTGGCGCGGCAAACCCATCTAATGGATAGCGGAGTCGTCTTATGAATATTTATGCGTTTGAATGATGGAAAGAAGAGTTTGCCAACTATTTGGCTTTGGTTGGCCCTATCTCTGTATTGGAAGATGACAAAATTGCTTAAGTTATCTTTTGACGTCCGAAATGGTAGAAAATTACAACTTGTGTACAAAACTGACATGAATGAACACACTTTAAACAAATGTTAACCTTAGTTATGTTGCTTGTTAGTGTCCATGTCCATAGCGAACAGCAGACGCGGCTCCGGATTTCTCGATGTCTTAATTTTCTCATTACATAAATTATTGAGACAACCTAAATTATTTGCCAGTATTTACTACCTGAAGTGAAGCGCAATTAGGCTCAGTATACCCAAAATTAACAGACACCGTATAATTAACATATCGTTGCAAATTAAATTTGTTCATTACAAGAATTGTGAAGTCTATTCATCGTCTGTCGCCCAAGGTTTACCTCGTAATTATTATTTCAACTCCGCCCTTATGGATGAAATAACTGCTTGGAAAACATACTGTCGATACTAACATACACATATGTTTTACATGTGTGTATGTGCGCGTACATACCTACCATACTTACATATTTTCAACCCTGTTTCCCGGAATGGGGATGAGACTATAACTATAACTATTCTGTGCTATTACTGCGTACCGGGTAGTTCTACTTTCAACCTTCCTTTTTTTCTCTCATTGCAGGTAGCAAATGCACCACATGCAGGTAAGTATGATTTGGGCCCAGAGTTGATATGGCTCTTAGTACCCTAGCATTGAAGTATACATGTATAATAAATTATGTAGGTATAATTGGCATATATGTCCAATATGCTTAAAAACATATGGAGAGTATTCACCACTAAATGTCCACAATTTGCATAACGTAACTACTCCGTCGAAGCGTTAACACTGTTGGCGATGACTACTAAAGGTCAAGGCGAACTTTACGACTACTTACAAAAACTTTACGAGATGGATCCTTGAGATCCTTAAACAAGCGAACGACAAATTTTATGACCCATGACTATATTACTGAGCTTGTTCTACGGAAACCTAGTGAGTGCTTAGTGTGAGTCAGCTATGTAGGTAATTTGCGAGTGTGTATTGGAAGGGTTGATTTATGTGATGTGGTATAAGATTGTGAGGGGTTTTCGCCTATGTTTTTAAGGGCTTCTATATTATAACTGCTACAGCCTGAGGTGTTATTTCTTACGCAACTTGTTTATTAATATGCTCTATTAGGTGAAAATTAATTAAAATTCCCATTTACTTTTATAATTTATTTCAAATATTTTTATTTCTTGACACCCTTAGGTACTGGATGAGGGATATCGGCTATCGTGCCTTTCGGTTCATATTGTAAGGTACAAGGTGCAAGGAGTTCCTGTCCACCTTGAAGTATCCATTTCGTAGCCACTGTAAAATTATCATCTATTGTTCAACGTGAATGTTTGTAAAATATGTTGTACTTATTTTGTAGGCGAATCCAACTAGCCACCACTGATTTTTTAAGATAATCTACAACACCTTTAAAATGAGAACAGTGGCATTGCTAAAGATTATGGAGAGTATTATATTATTAAATATTGGATAGAAACAGGCGTTACTTGGCGAAAATCCATGACAAAACAATGGTAAGTAAAATGTTTTTAAGAAAAAACCTTTTAAATTTATATAATAGCATTAATTTTTCGCAGAATTAAAAGGACAACAAAACGTCGACAATATCAAGACTGTCTCAGAGAGAACAGCCTTGCTGTTCTCTCTGAGACAGTCTTGATAATGCCTCGTTTAGAGGCGAAACAATTGTTGTTGTTGGGTGTGAACCCAACCTGGTAAATACTGTGTGACCACCTTGTGGTACATCGGACAGCTAGAAGATAAATCTTTAACAAGACTATGCTTTTGATAAACTTTTGTAATATCAACAAAGTACTACAAAGCCACTACTACATGTACTAAAATCCTATCTAGTTGATAATAAAATAATCTTGACACTATCAATCCTATCTAATAACTGGAACCAAGAGCTAATCCTGTTACATTTCCCTTCCATAAATAACTATCACTCAATACATTATATTTAATATATACTTACGTAAAACAATACGGTAGCTGCCCTTTTGTGTTGTGTATTGTAATCTGCCTGTAAAACGATAATAATATAATATCCACTATTGTAATAATAGTGATTAGAATTGATGAAATTTTATGAATATTTTTTACTTTTGTGAAATCATGATGCGGCAAATAGTAGCCTCCAATTCCATAGTTGGTAATTTGGATATCTTTTGTACTCTCCATACTTAGACCCGTCATAAGCGCTACTCGCCGAGAGACACAAGTAAGGATATCAGCAGAAGTGTTCAGCATGGTAGCGGATTTGCTGATGCGAACTTCTGAAGGTAAATAATTTCCTGTCATTGGATCTTCTATCATATCACGACCGAGCTATACATAAAACATTAGTATTGTACAAATTATTATAAAGAGACAAGATTTCCGAAATTCCTTCATTATTAGAATGCTACATTTTACCTGACTAACATAATCTAGATTTATTACCAGAAAAATACCACAAATGCTACCGCTAACCGCTAGTTACTTAATAATTTTAAGAGAAGACATGAACTACTGAACCTATGGATCCTTTAGCCAAGCTGGATCTCGTAAAAACAATAAATTGTACAGTTACATATTTTTAACATGAAGCCAGTCTAACCTGATAAAGCGCCTCTTATTGCTTACACAACACTTCCTGCAAGTTGTGAAGATCCCAACCCTCTTCTTCTAAGTATACCTGTTGCTTGTTGTAAACAAGCACCGTACTCGTATCTACTTTAATTATTTTTGATAAAATCGTGATTAACTCACATGAGGTATAGCAATTTCTTTCATCTCGTTTATTTCAGCATCACTTAATACATCGTGAAACAACACCAAATCAGGTTTAATGTACATCATTTCTATTTTCAATGGACTTATTTTTAAAATTGGATTGTTTTCACTGAAATAACGACACGTCAATCTGAAACAATATTAATGTATCGTCAGTATCTTCGAACCCTAGTAGATAATGAATTGAAAACAAAGAGAAAAATAATAAAAATCTCTGTTTATATTTTCTTTCAATTTACTTCTATCAAAAAAAGTTGATTCTCGATAAACACAATTATTATTTACCTGCTAGATACTTCGATGGGTACACCAATATCACCACGACACAGAACATGATAAGTCTCATGATCATCGAGAGCATACGCTGATTCGTCATCATCTAAGGGTGCCTCGTACTCTGTGAAGAGATTTAAAACTATTTAGAATTTATTCTTAAAATAAAACTACTGTATCTACTTTTTCATGATTATTTCTGAAGTCTTTATAAAATGTATAGTTTTAATTAGTCAGATCAAAATCTTATTCACCTACTGATGTTCTACGTGCAGATGCGCTTATGTTTGTGTGTATGTACATGTGTTTCAGTTGCTAACTTACAAGATTATGATCCCTGAATTCAAATTCTTCTTCATTTCTCAGGTTGTTTTCTTCTTTAAAGTTCGTTTCATTATTTGGTTTCTTTTTTAATTCCTCAATTTCCTTTTTGAAAAGTATAGCACTGCGTCTAGCCCTTGAGTGATTCGCGTTAATATTTAATATTTTTTCGGTCCACTGCATAGCGACTGTTGGATCTCCTTAAAATGGAAACCTACTTATGTAAAAAAAGCAAAACAGTGTGTTTAAATTTTGACTTTATACACAAAAAAACGTTCGGAATAAAAAAATCCATTGTTTTAATTAAGATAATATATTTAAATAAGATACCTAGCATCTGATGTCCATAGTTAATAAATTCCATAATATCCAAAATCGAAAACATATCAGGAAATTTTTCTTTTTGATACTTGTCCAGGGCTACTTCCATCCACGCAATTGCTTGCTTGGGATTCAGCTCATTAAATAATAAACGTGCCAGCTCGTAGCAATCGCTGGCTGTCATTGATATCCTGAAGACAGTTAAGGTGCACGTAAGAGTTATTTCGATAAATACTTATAAATCAAATATGATTACCTTAGTCTAGAGACATCCAGTCAAAACAGAGGTAATATAATACACACTAGGTACACGCAAAAATATTTAGGTATCATGCTCATTTTTATTGACATAATTTTGATGAAGATATTTTTCATTAATAGTTAGTTTTAAGTGCATACCTAATCCTCGTCTTTCTTTTGGAGCATCGAAACAATTAAGACGTTTTTTTACACAATGCCATCATCTGCGTTACCCAGATGGAACACTGGCTCACAAAGCCCACCACACTATGCCTGACATTGTACTCAGGCAATGCGATGTACGGGCAGTGCTGCGATCACTCGACACGCGGAAAGCCAGTGGTCCTGACGGCATTCTGGCGGTGGTACTACGGAAATGCGCAGCTGAGTTGTCTCCTGTACTGACTCGTCTGTACCGCCTGTCTTACTCCACAGGAATCGTGCCGGAGGTCTAGAAGGAGGCGAACGTACAACCGATCCCCAAGAAAGGGGATCGGTCTGATCCAGGCAACTATCGACCCATAGCTGTCAAAGGCAGGGCGAGTCCTTGGCGATTAGCCTGGACATCGCCAAAGCCTTCGATAGAGTCTGGCATGCTTCGCTCCTTTCCACAAGCTTCCGGCATATGGTCTACCTCCTCCTCCTCCTCCTGTGCAGCTGGATGGCCAGATTTCTGAGCGAGCGCCGAGTGCGGGTCCTCTGCGATGGCCAGGCTTCTCGATTTTTGCAAGTGAATGCCGGGGTGCCGCAGGGGTCAGTGCTGTCACCAACTCTCTTCCTTCTGCATATCAATGATATGCTATCCTTCGGGAACATCCATTG